>CAKAJN010000188.1:5000-7500 GCA_916613615.1 Steromphala cineraria
GATAAACGCAGTAGAAGTCCCGCAAAATATGTCGCGCACACAACAATTAATACGGTATATGGCCCGAAACGTAACAAACTTTATTTTTGCAGTGTAATTGCATTTGCCGCCAAGTCGTATGAATGTAGGTATGTACTTAGTTATTAAAATTATGAGCTAAAGTAGCCTACGGCCATACCACGTTGAACACACCGGTTCTCGTCCGATCACCGAAGTTAAGCAACGTCGGGCCCGGAGAGTACTTGGATGGGTGACCGCCTGGGAACACCGGGTGCTGTAGGCCTTTTTTGATAAATGGAATAAGTAGAAAAACTATATTGTTTAGAAATGAAACAATCTTGTTTGAAAAAATATAAAATTTAAATCGTGAACATTATCTTTATGACAGGTGCGTGCAGTAATTGTTAGAGAGGAAAAGCCGAAAGATTGAAATGATGTAAGCGCGCAGATTGGTGCATCCGACGGCTTCGCAACACCATTGTCTAAGTTTCGGGGATTATGGTGGCCAAACAAAGGGGAGCGCGTTTGCAGTGAACACATCCAAATGTAGACAATGAAGTAAACTTTAAGACGGCATGTCTTTGATTGGTGTCCATTCAGTTTTAAAGGCGCTATGCGTCCCGTAACAATACACGGCAAAAGCCGCGCTGATTGACCTTTTCCGTAGGTCGGCCAAGTCGGCTTCCCTCTCCCATTGTTTCGCGGGATGTCGCTAATGAATAGATAATATACTTACCTTTCCCAGTGATTGAAGCTTCTGCACAAGTGTTTAATTAAGGTATATTACAATTTAGAAAGAGTAAATCGAAGAAAAACTTGTAAAATAATAATGCAATATGAGAAACTAATGTTGAGAACAGTTTCGACATTTCTTGCGGGGCTAATAACTAAAAAAATACAAAGCACGCAAGGTTACAAATGAGTGGAAATTATTCCTTGTTGAATAAGCTACAAAATGACATATCACTTGCTAAGACTGCACAATTTGTAAAGGTGGAGGAAAGCCCGCAAAGTGCGCAACAAGCTCTGAAACCTTGCTGTCGCACATGTTGCGGCACCCGTTGTGACGTTACCGTCTTTAAAACTTGGAATAAAATAGCATGAGCGGCTAGCCTGATAAAAAACCTTTCTAACGATACCTCATTTGTTGGTATCGGGGCATAAGTAAACGCTGAGGATGTCCCGCAAAATAGAAATTGTCAACTTTAATAAGTTTTGTTGGTGGCGCGGCTTGTCGGTAACTCTCACGTCCGTCGTTTACGATACATCGGGTCGTTTTTCTTTAAAATTAAAAAAACCTATGACGGCGGAGATAGTGTAAAATGTAGCGCATAAAAAGGGCTTTATTTTGATCTATTTTGTTTTAATTTATCTATGATTGTGTAAGTGTGAGAAGTCCCGACACAAGTTTATCGGCAGCCTGAAGTTCTTAAAAATGTTGCATCGGGGCTTGTAGAATCTACAACAATTAGTTTACCGGGATGTGTAATATATCAAAATGAAGGGAATTTTAATGCCTTTAAAATGAGCCCAAATATACAATAATATCTCAAATGGTCAGGGTGTTAGAAGCGCCGCAAAGGTAATTAATTTGAAGCAAAATTGTCCGGCGGTCATCTTGCGGGCGCTGTAGTTTGCTTAGTTATACCAGCGCAACATTTATGAATACATGTCCAAGTAGGGCTATAAATTTCCTTTAAAACTAGGTATAAAATGTTAAAATATCTTTATAAATGAAAGAGTTAGAGAGCCCGTAAAGGGGTTTTTGTAATCAGTTGCGGCACTTGTGAATGGATAACTGAAAACAACTAGGTGAACGATATTGCTAGAGCGATAAAGCCTTTAATTTAAATGTCGCTGTTCTTCTGAAACATGCGCTGTGTACTTTAATATGTGGTCTACAAGATGGTATAAAAATATAAACTCTTTCGAGGCCCCGTAATTGGAATGAGTGCACTCTAAACGTGTGCACGAGGATCTATTGGAGGGCAAGTCTGGTGCCAGCAGCCGCGGTAATTCCAGCTCCAATAGCGTATATTAAAGTTGTTGTGGTTAAAAAGCTCGTAGTTGGATCTCAGGGTCGTTCGCGTCGGTCCCTTGCTTCAATGGCTCGGGTACTGCGCGGTGTCGTCCCCCTTGCCAGACCTCTCAAAAAGGTTGCTCTTGACTGAGTGGCCTGCTCGAGTGGCTGGAGAGTTTACTTTGAAAAAATTAGAGTGTTCAAAGCAGGCACTGCCCGCCTGTATAATGGTGCATGGAATAATGGAATAGGACCCCGGATCCTATTTTGCTGGTTTTTGGAGCTCAGGGGTAATGATTAAGAGGAACAGGGCGGGGGCATCCGTATTACGGCGTTAGAGGTGAAATTCTTGGATCGTCGTAAGACGCCCTACAGCGAAAGCATTTGCCAAGTATGTTTTCATTAATCAAGAACGAAAGTCAGAGGTTCGAAGACGATCAGATACCGTCGTAGTTCTGACCGTAAACTATGCCAACTGGC
>CAKAJN010000188.1:15000-17500 GCA_916613615.1 Steromphala cineraria
CATGTCTTTGATTGGTGTCCATTCAGTTTTAAAGGCGCTATGCGTCCCGTAACAATACACGGCAAAAGCCGCGCTGATTGACCTTTTCCGTAGGTCGGCCAAGTCGGCTTCCCTCTCCCATTGTTTCGCGGGATGTCGCTAATGAATAGATAATATACTTACCTTTCCCAGTGATTGAAGCTTCTGCACAAGTGTTTAATTAAGGTATATTACAATTTAGAAAGAGTAAATCGAAGAAAAACTTGTAAAATAATAATGCAATATGAGAAACTAATGTTGAGAACAGTTTCGACATTTCTTGCGGGGCTAATAACTAAAAAAATACAAAGCACGCAAGGTTACAAATGAGTGGAAATTATTCCTTGTTGAATAAGCTACAAAATGACATATCACTTGCTAAGACTGCACAATTTGTAAAGGTGGAGGAAAGCCCGCAAAGTGCGCAACAAGCTCTGAAACCTTGCTGTCGCACATGTTGCGGCACCCGTTGTGACGTTACCGTCTTTAAAACTTGGAATAAAATAGCATGAGCGGCTAGCCTGATAAAAAACCTTTCTAACGATACCTCATTTGTTGGTATCGGGGCATAAGTAAACGCTGAGGATGTCCCGCAAAATAGAAATTGTCAACTTTAATAAGTTTTGTTGGTGGCGCGGCTTGTCGGTAACTCTCACGTCCGTCGTTTACGATACATCGGGTCGTTTTTCTTTAAAATTAAAAACACCTATGACGGCGGAGATAGTGTAAAATGTAGCGCATAAAAAGGGCTTTATTTTGATCTATTTTGTTTTAATTTATCTATGATTGTGTAAGTGTGAGAAGTCCCGACACAAGTTTATCGGCAGCCTGAAGTTCTTAAAAATGTTGCATCGGGGCTTGTAGAATCTACAACAATTAGTTTACCGGGATGTGTAATATATCAAAATGAAGGGAATTTTAATGCCTTTAAAATGAGCCCAAATATACAATAATATCTCAAATGGTCAGGGTGTTAGAAGCGCCGCAAAGGTAATTAATTTGAAGCAAAATTGTCCGGCGGTCATCTTGCGGGCGCTGTAGTTTGCTTAGTTATACCAGCGCAACATTTATGAATACATGTCCAAGTAGGGCTATAAATTTCCTTTAAAACTAGGTATAAAATGTTAAAATATCTTTATAAATGAAAGAGTTAGAGAGCCCGTAAAGGGGTTTTTGTAATCAGTTGCGGCACTTGTGAATGGATAACTGAAAACAACTAGGTGAACGATATTGCTAGAGCGATAAAGCCTTTAATTTAAATGTCGCTGTTCTTCTGAAACATGCGCTGTGTACTTTAATATGTGGTCTACAAGATGGTATAAAAATATAAACTCTTTCGAGGCCCCGTAATTGGAATGAGTGCACTCTAAACGTGTGCACGAGGATCTATTGGAGGGCAAGTCTGGTGCCAGCAGCCGCGGTAATTCCAGCTCCAATAGCGTATATTAAAGTTGTTGTGGTTAAAAAGCTCGTAGTTGGATCTCAGGGTCGTTCGCGTCGGTCCCTTGCTTCAATGGCTCGGGTACTGCGCGGTGTCGTCCCCCTTGCCAGACCTCTCAAAAAGGTTGCTCTTGACTGAGTGGCCTGCTCGAGTGGCTGGAGAGTTTACTTTGAAAAAATTAGAGTGTTCAAAGCAGGCACTGCCCGCCTGTATAATGGTGCATGGAATAATGGAATAGGACCCCGGATCCTATTTTGCTGGTTTTTGGAGCTCAGGGGTAATGATTAAGAGGAACAGGGCGGGGGCATCCGTATTACGGCGTTAGAGGTGAAATTCTTGGATCGTCGTAAGACGCCCTACAGCGAAAGCATTTGCCAAGTATGTTTTCATTAATCAAGAACGAAAGTCAGAGGTTCGAAGACGATCAGATACCGTCGTAGTTCTGACCGTAAACTATGCCAACTGGCAGCCCGTCGGCGTTGCTCTATTCGACTCGGCGGGAGGCCTACCGAAAACGAAAGTCTTCGGGTTCCAGGGGAAGTATGGTTGCAAAGCTGAAACTTAAAGGAATTGACGGAAGGGCACCACCAGGAGTGGAGCCTGCGGCTTAATTTGACTCAACACGGGAAAACTCACCCGGTCCGGACACTGGAAGGATTGACAGATTGACAGCTCTTTCTTGATTCAGTGGGTGGTGGTGCATGGCCGTTCTTAGTTGGTGGAGTGATTTGTCTGGTTAATTCCGATAACGAACGAGACTCTAGCCTGCTAACTAGTTCGCCGACACTTGTTGTCGCGCGGCGTCACTTCGGTGGCAAACTTCTTAGAGGGACAGGTGGCGTTTAGCCACACGAAGTAGAGCAATAACAGGTCTGTGATGCCCTTAGATGTCCGGGGCCGCACGCGCGCTACACTGAAAGAATCAACGTGGATGCCCACCTGCTCCGAGAGGAGTGGGAAACCCGATGAATCTCTTTCGTGATGGGGATTGGGGCTTGTAATTATTCCCCATGAACGAGGAATTCCCAGTAAGCGTCAGTC
>CAKAJN010000188.1:22500-26920 GCA_916613615.1 Steromphala cineraria
TCCAAAGTTAGACATAGCGACATAAGACTGGAAGCGGAAGCTGCAGTGTGTCCATTTGTGTGTGCGCAACTTCGGGGACATTCTCTTACATAAATATATTCTACACAAACGTATACTTTAGTTATATGCACAGGAGAAACCTGCAAAGTTAGGTTAGGAGACAGACTTTGTCATTTTCGGAAGCGATTATCTTACATAATTGCCGATGTATCGGGCCTTGTAGCCCCTTTGCGACATTCGGCATTTCAGTTTATTTTACTTCATTTTGTAGGTTAAAAAATTGTCTTTAATTCGAGACCATGTTGAAATGTATGCGCAAAGGGGTAAGCACGAGAGAAGCCCCGTAAGAACGTGCAAAGTGAAGCGCGCGCATACGGACTTGTAGTTTTTCAAACTTTTCGCCGATTTAACCACCCTTTTTGCGGGCCTCATAACTTATTTCACAGACATGATATATCAAATGTAAAACAATCGCCAAAAAGGCCTTGAAATTGTCTTTAAAATGATGTAAGTAACATGTATATGTACTTCATGGTAAACGCACTAGACGTCCCGCAAAAGAGTTCGCAAATAGCACACAGACTTGTAATTTTTCAAACTTTACGCCGATTAAACCACCCTTTTTGCGGGCCTCATAACTTTTTTCACAGACATGATATATCAAATGTAAAACAATCGCCGATAAGGCCTTGAAATTGTCTTTAAATCGATGTAAGTAACATGTATATGTACTTCATGGTAAACGCACTAGACGTCCCGCAAAAGAGTTCGCAAATAGCACACAGACTTGTAATTTTTCAAACTTTACGCCGATTAAACCACCCTTTTTGCGGGCCTCATAACTTTTTTCACAGACATGATATATCAAATGTAAAACAATCGCCGATAAGGCCTTGAAATTGTCTTTAAATCGATGTAAGTAACATGTATATGTACTTCATGGTAAACGCACTAGACGTCCCGCAAAAGAGTTCGCAAATAGCACACAGACTTGTAATTTTTCAAACTTTACGCCGATTAAACCACCCTTTTTGCGGGCCTCATAACTTTTGTCACAGACATGATATATCAAATGTAAAACAATCGCCAAAAAGGCCTTGAAATTGTCTTTAAATCGATGTAAGTAACATGTATATGTTCTTCATGGTAAACGCACTAGACGTCCCGCAAAAGAGTTCGCAAATAGCACACGCAGACTTGTAATTTTTCAAACTTTACGCCGATTTAACCACCCTTTTTGCGGGTCACATAACTATTGTCATATACATGATATATCAAATGTTAAACAATCGCTAAAAAGGCATTGACATTGTCTTTAAATTGATGTAAGTTACATGTATATGCGCTTCATGATAAACGCAGTAGAAGTCCCGCAAAATATGTCGCGCACACAACAATTAATACGGTATATGGCCCGAAACGTAACAAACTTTATTTTTGCAGTGTAATTGCATTTGCCGCCAAGTCGTATGAATGTAGGTATGTACTTAGTTATTAAAATTATGAGCTAAAGTAGCCTACGGCCATACCACGTTGAACACACCGGTTCTCGTCCGATCACCGAAGTTAAGCAACGTCGGGCCCGGAGAGTACTTGGATGGGTGACCGCCTGGGAACACCGGGTGCTGTAGGCCTTTTTTGATAAATGGAATAAGTAGAAAAACTATATTGTTTAGAAATGAAACAATCTTGTTTGAAAAAATATAAAATTTAAATCGTGAACATTATCTTTATGACAGGTGCGTGCAGTAATTGTTAGAGAGGAAAAGCCGAAAGATTGAAATGATGTAAGCGCGCAGATTGGTGCATCCGACGGCTTCGCAACACCATTGTCTAAGTTTCGGGGATTATGGTGGCCAAACAAAGGGGAGCGCGTTTGCAGTGAACACATCCAAATGTAGACAATGAAGTAAACTTTAAGACGGCATGTCTTTGATTGGTGTCCATTCAGTTTTAAAGGCGCTATGCGTCCCGTAACAATACACGGCAAAAGCCGCGCTGATTGACCTTTTCCGTAGGTCGGCCAAGTCGGCTTCCCTCTCCCATTGTTTCGCGGGATGTCGCTAATGAATAGATAATATACTTACCTTTCCCAGTGATTGAAGCTTCTGCACAAGTGTTTAATTAAGGTATATTACAATTTAGAAAGAGTAAATCGAAGAAAAACTTGTAAAATAATAATGCAATATGAGAAACTAATGTTGAGAACAGTTTCGACATTTCTTGCGGGGCTAATAACTAAAAAAATACAAAGCACGCAAGGTTACAAATGAGTGGAAATTATTCCTTGTTGAATAAGCTACAAAATGACATATCACTTGCTAAGACTGCACAATTTGTAAAGGTGGAGGAAAGCCCGCAAAGTGCGCAACAAGCTCTGAAACCTTGCTGTCGCACATGTTGCGGCACCCGTTGTGACGTTACCGTCTTTAAAACTTGGAATAAAATAGCATGAGCGGCTAGCCTGATAAAAAACCTTTCTAACGATACCTCATTTGTTGGTATCGGGGCATAAGTAAACGCTGAGGATGTCCCGCAAAATAGAAATTGTCAACTTTAATAAGTTTTGTTGGTGGCGCGGCTTGTCGGTAACTCTCACGTCCGTCGTTTACGATACATCGGGTCGTTTTTCTTTAAAATTAAAAACACCTATGACGGCGGAGATAGTGTAAAATGTAGCGCATAAAAAGGGCTTTATTTTGATCTATTTTGTTTTAATTTATCTATGATTGTGTAAGTGTGAGAAGTCCCGACACAAGTTTATCGGCAGCCTGAAGTTCTTAAAAATGTTGCATCGGGGCTTGTAGAATCTACAACAATTAGTTTACCGGGATGTGTAATATATCAAAATGAAGGGAATTTTAATGCCTTTAAAATGAGCCCAAATATACAATAATATCTCAAATGGTCAGGGTGTTAGAAGCGCCGCAAAGGTAATTAATTTGAAGCAAAATTGTCCGGCGGTCATCTTGCGGGCGCTGTAGTTTGCTTAGTTATACCAGCGCAACATTTATGAATACATGTCCAAGTAGGGCTATAAATTTCCTTTAAAACTAGGTATAAAATGTTAAAATATCTTTATAAATGAAAGAGTTAGAGAGCCCGTAAAGGGGTTTTTGTAATCAGTTGCGGCACTTGTGAATGGATAACTGAAAACAACTAGGTGAACGATATTGCTAGAGCGATAAAGCCTTTAATTTAAATGTCGCTGTTCTTCTGAAACATGCGCTGTGTACTTTAATATGTGGTCTACAAGATGGTATAAAAATATAAACTCTTTCGAGGCCCCGTAATTGGAATGAGTGCACTCTAAACGTGTGCACGAGGATCTATTGGAGGGCAAGTCTGGTGCCAGCAGCCGCGGTAATTCCAGCTCCAATAGCGTATATTAAAGTTGTTGTGGTTAAAAAGCTCGTAGTTGGATCTCAGGGTCGTTCGCGTCGGTCCCTTGCTTCAATGGCTCGGGTACTGCGCGGTGTCGTCCCCCTTGCCAGACCTCTCAAAAAGGTTGCTCTTGACTGAGTGGCCTGCTCGAGTGGCTGGAGAGTTTACTTTGAAAAAATTAGAGTGTTCAAAGCAGGCACTGCCCGCCTGTATAATGGTGCATGGAATAATGGAATAGGACCCCGGATCCTATTTTGCTGGTTTTTGGAGCTCAGGGGTAATGATTAAGAGGAACAGGGCGGGGGCATCCGTATTACGGCGTTAGAGGTGAAATTCTTGGATCGTCGTAAGACGCCCTACAGCGAAAGCATTTGCCAAGTATGTTTTCATTAATCAAGAACGAAAGTCAGAGGTTCGAAGACGATCAGATACCGTCGTAGTTCTGACCGTAAACTATGCCAACTGGCAGCCCGTCGGCGTTGCTCTATTCGACTCGGCGGGAGGCCTACCGAAAACGAAAGTCTTCGGGTTCCAGGGGAAGTATGGTTGCAAAGCTGAAACTTAAAGGAATTGACGGAAGGGCACCACCAGGAGTGGAGCCTGCGGCTTAATTTGACTCAACACGGGAAAACTCACCCGGTCCGGACACTGGAAGGATTGACAGATTGACAGCTCTTTCTTGATTCAGTGGGTGGTGGTGCATGGCCGTTCTTAGTTGGTGGAGTGATTTGTCTGGTTAATTCCGATAACGAACGAGACTCTAGCCTGCTAACTAGTTCGCCGACACTTGTTGTCGCGCGGCGTCACTTCGGTGGCAAACTTCTTAGAGGGACAGGTGGCGTTTAGCCACACGAAGTAGAGCAATAACAGGTCTGTGATGCCCTTAGATGTCCGGGGCCGCACGCGCGCTACACTGAAAGAATCAACGTGGATGCCCACCTGCTCCGAGAGGAGTGGGAAACCCGATGAATCTCTTTCGTGATGGGGATTGGGGCTTGTAATTATTCCCCATGAACGAGGAATTCCCAGTAAGCGT
>CAKAJN010000189.1:0-2500 GCA_916613615.1 Steromphala cineraria
AAATTGTCTTTAAATCGATGTAAGTAACATGTATATGTACTTCATGGTAAACGCACTAGACGTCCCGCAAAAGAGTTCGCAAATAGCACACAGACTTGTAATTTTTCAAACTTTACGCCGATTAAACCACCCTTTTTGCGGGCCTCATAACTTTTGTCACAGACATGATATATCAAATGTAAAACAATCGCCAAAAAGGCCTTGAAATTGTCTTTAAATCGATGTAAGTAACATGTATATGTACTTCATGGTAAACGCACTAGACGTCCCGCAAAAGAGTTCGCAAATAGCACACGCAGACTTGTAATTTTTCAAACTTTACGCCGATTTAACCACCCTTTTTGCGGGTCACATAACTATTGTCATATACATGATATATCAAATGTTAAACAATCGCTAAAAAGGCATTGACATTGTCTTTAAATTGATGTAAGTTACATGTATATGCGCTTCATGATAAACGCAGTAGAAGTCCCGCAAAATATGTCGCGCACACAACAATTAATACGGTATATGGCCCGAAACGTAACAAACTTTATTTTTGCAGTGTAATTGCATTTGCCGCCAAGTCGTATGAATGTAGGTATGTACTTAGTTATTAAAATTATGAGCTAAAGTAGCCTACGGCCATACCACGTTGAACACACCGGTTCTCGTCCGATCACCGAAGTTAAGCAACGTCGGGCCCGGAGAGTACTTGGATGGGTGACCGCCTGGGAACACCGGGTGCTGTAGGCCTTTTTTGATAAATGGAATAAGTAGAAAAACTATATTGTTTAGAAATGAAACAATCTTGTTTGAAAAAATATAAAATTTAAATCGTGAACATTATCTTTATGACAGGTGCGTGCAGTAATTGTTAGAGAGGAAAAGCCGAAAGATTGAAATGATGTAAGCGCGCAGATTGGTGCATCCGACGGCTTCGCAACACCATTGTCTAAGTTTCGGGGATTATGGTGGCCAAACAAAGGGGAGCGCGTTTGCAGTGAACACATCCAAATGTAGACAATGAAGTAAACTTTAAGACGGCATGTCTTTGATTGGTGTCCATTCAGTTTTAAAGGCGCTATGCGTCCCGTAACAATACACGGCAAAAGCCGCGCTGATTGACCTTTTCCGTAGGTCGGCCAAGTCGGCTTCCCTCTCCCATTGTTTCGCGGGATGTCGCTAATGAATAGATAATATACTTACCTTTCCCAGTGATTGAAGCTTCTGCACAAGTGTTTAATTAAGGTATATTACAATTTAGAAAGAGTAAATCGAAGAAAAACTTGTAAAATAATAATGCAATATGAGAAACTAATGTTGAGAACAGTTTCGACATTTCTTGCGGGGCTAATAACTAAAAAAATACAAAGCACGCAAGGTTACAAATGAGTGGAAATTATTCCTTGTTGAATAAGCTACAAAATGACATATCACTTGCTAAGACTGCACAATTTGTAAAGGTGGAGGAAAGCCCGCAAAGTGCGCAACAAGCTCTGAAACCTTGCTGTCGCACATGTTGCGGCACCCGTTGTGACGTTACCGTCTTTAAAACTTGGAATAAAATAGCATGAGCGGCTAGCCTGATAAAAAACCTTTCTAACGATACCTCATTTGTTGGTATCGGGGCATAAGTAAACGCTGAGGATGTCCCGCAAAATAGAAATTGTCAACTTTAATAAGTTTTGTTGGTGGCGCGGCTTGTCGGTAACTCTCACGTCCGTCGTTTACGATACATCGGGTCGTTTTTCTTTAAAATTAAAAACACCTATGACGGCGGAGATAGTGTAAAATGTAGCGCATAAAAAGGGCTTTATTTTGATCTATTTTGTTTTAATTTATCTATGATTGTGTAAGTGTGAGAAGTCCCGACACAAGTTTATCGGCAGCCTGAAGTTCTTAAAAATGTTGCATCGGGGCTTGTAGAATCTACAACAATTAGTTTACCGGGATGTGTAATATATCAAAATGAAGGGAATTTTAATGCCTTTAAAATGAGCCCAAATATACAATAATATCTCAAATGGTCAGGGTGTTAGAAGCGCCGCAAAGGTAATTAATTTGAAGCAAAATTGTCCGGCGGTCATCTTGCGGGCGCTGTAGTTTGCTTAGTTATACCAGCGCAACATTTATGAATACATGTCCAAGTAGGGCTATAAATTTCCTTTAAAACTAGGTATAAAATGTTAAAATATCTTTATAAATGAAAGAGTTAGAGAGCCCGTAAAGGGGTTTTTGTAATCAGTTGCGGCACTTGTGAATGGATAACTGAAAACAACTAGGTGAACGATATTGCTAGAGCGATAAAGCCTTTAATTTAAATGTCGCTGTTCTTCTGAAACATGCGCTGTGTACTTTAATATGTGGTCTACAAGATGGTATAAAAATATAAACTCTTTCGAGGCCCCGTAATTGGAATGAGTGCACTCTAAACGTGTGCACGAGGATCTATTGGAGGGCAAGTCTGGTGCCAGCAGCCGCGGTAATTCCAGCTCCAATAGCGTATATTAAAGTT
>CAKAJN010000189.1:10000-12500 GCA_916613615.1 Steromphala cineraria
GAATGTAGGTATGTACTTAGTTATTAAAATTATGAGCTAAAGTAGCCTACGGCCATACCACGTTGAACACACCGGTTCTCGTCCGATCACCGAAGTTAAGCAACGTCGGGCCCGGAGAGTACTTGGATGGGTGACCGCCTGGGAACACCGGGTGCTGTAGGCCTTTTTTGATAAATGGAATAAGTAGAAAAACTATATTGTTTAGAAATGAAACAATCTTGTTTGAAAAAATATAAAATTTAAATCGTGAACATTATCTTTATGACAGGTGCGTGCAGTAATTGTTAGAGAGGAAAAGCCGAAAGATTGAAATGATGTAAGCGCGCAGATTGGTGCATCCGACGGCTTCGCAACACCATTGTCTAAGTTTCGGGGATTATGGTGGCCAAACAAAGGGGAGCGCGTTTGCAGTGAACACATCCAAATGTAGACAATGAAGTAAACTTTAAGACGGCATGTCTTTGATTGGTGTCCATTCAGTTTTAAAGGCGCTATGCGTCCCGTAACAATACACGGCAAAAGCCGCGCTGATTGACCTTTTCCGTAGGTCGGCCAAGTCGGCTTCCCTCTCCCATTGTTTCGCGGGATGTCGCTAATGAATAGATAATATACTTACCTTTCCCAGTGATTGAAGCTTCTGCACAAGTGTTTAATTAAGGTATATTACAATTTAGAAAGAGTAAATCGAAGAAAAACTTGTAAAATAATAATGCAATATGAGAAACTAATGTTGAGAACAGTTTCGACATTTCTTGCGGGGCTAATAACTAAAAAAATACAAAGCACGCAAGGTTACAAATGAGTGGAAATTATTCCTTGTTGAATAAGCTACAAAATGACATATCACTTGCTAAGACTGCACAATTTGTAAAGGTGGAGGAAAGCCCGCAAAGTGCGCAACAAGCTCTGAAACCTTGCTGTCGCACATGTTGCGGCACCCGTTGTGACGTTACCGTCTTTAAAACTTGGAATAAAATAGCATGAGCGGCTAGCCTGATAAAAAACCTTTCTAACGATACCTCATTTGTTGGTATCGGGGCATAAGTAAACGCTGAGGATGTCCCGCAAAATAGAAATTGTCAACTTTAATAAGTTTTGTTGGTGGCGCGGCTTGTCGGTAACTCTCACGTCCGTCGTTTACGATACATCGGGTCGTTTTTCTTTAAAATTAAAAACACCTATGACGGCGGAGATAGTGTAAAATGTAGCGCATAAAAAGGGCTTTATTTTGATCTATTTTGTTTTAATTTATCTATGATTGTGTAAGTGTGAGAAGTCCCGACACAAGTTTATCGGCAGCCTGAAGTTCTTAAAAATGTTGCATCGGGGCTTGTAGAATCTACAACAATTAGTTTACCGGGATGTGTAATATATCAAAATGAAGGGAATTTTAATGCCTTTAAAATGAGCCCAAATATACAATAATATCTCAAATGGTCAGGGTGTTAGAAGCGCCGCAAAGGTAATTAATTTGAAGCAAAATTGTCCGGCGGTCATCTTGCGGGCGCTGTAGTTTGCTTAGTTATACCAGCGCAACATTTATGAATACATGTCCAAGTAGGGCTATAAATTTCCTTTAAAACTAGGTATAAAATGTTAAAATATCTTTATAAATGAAAGAGTTAGAGAGCCCGTAAAGGGGTTTTTGTAATCAGTTGCGGCACTTGTGAATGGATAACTGAAAACAACTAGGTGAACGATATTGCTAGAGCGATAAAGCCTTTAATTTAAATGTCGCTGTTCTTCTGAAACATGCGCTGTGTACTTTAATATGTGGTCTACAAGATGGTATAAAAATATAAACTCTTTCGAGGCCCCGTAATTGGAATGAGTGCACTCTAAACGTGTGCACGAGGATCTATTGGAGGGCAAGTCTGGTGCCAGCAGCCGCGGTAATTCCAGCTCCAATAGCGTATATTAAAGTTGTTGTGGTTAAAAAGCTCGTAGTTGGATCTCAGGGTCGTTCGCGTCGGTCCCTTGCTTCAATGGCTCGGGTACTGCGCGGTGTCGTCCCCCTTGCCAGACCTCTCAAAAAGGTTGCTCTTGACTGAGTGGCCTGCTCGAGTGGCTGGAGAGTTTACTTTGAAAAAATTAGAGTGTTCAAAGCAGGCACTGCCCGCCTGTATAATGGTGCATGGAATAATGGAATAGGACCCCGGATCCTATTTTGCTGGTTTTTGGAGCTCAGGGGTAATGATTAAGAGGAACAGGGCGGGGGCATCCGTATTACGGCGTTAGAGGTGAAATTCTTGGATCGTCGTAAGACGCCCTACAGCGAAAGCATTTGCCAAGTATGTTTTCATTAATCAAGAACGAAAGTCAGAGGTTCGAAGACGATCAGATACCGTCGTAGTTCTGACCGTAAACTATGCCAACTGGCAGCCCGTCGGCGTTGCTCTATTCGACTCGGCGGGAGGCCTACCGAAAACGAAAGTCTTCGGGTTCCAGGGGAAGTATGGTTGCAAAGCTGAAACTTAAAGGAATTGACGGAAGGGCACCA
>CAKAJN010000190.1:0-26789 GCA_916613615.1 Steromphala cineraria
GCTGAAAGACAAGTACCCTCAGTCATCTCGAGATAAAACTTGATATTTGAGACAGATGTAGCCTCGTTTACCGTTTCTTTACTTTTTCGTTCAAATGTACAAATGACACATTGGATTGAAGCTGGTTCTTCGCCCTTTGCAATGGTATAAATCATTTGAAATTTCGCCACCCCGTTCAAGAGAAACGAGTGCGAAAGAAGGGTGGGGGTTCACAACTTTGATAGTAAGAAATTTACATGGAGATCGGTGTTCACTACGCTATCGTAGTATCAACCCTTATAAGGTGTCTCCATATATGGCAGATTTTGTGTATCATTACGCGTCTGAAAGAGCACCCCTCCTATTTTTCAATAACTGTGCCTCCACGCCCTGTTATGTCCTGAATGTGCCAGGAATCAAAATGTCAGTGTATTTTACATGCAAAGATGATGTTTGCAGCTTCTGAATCTCGCTTATAAGCTTTGTTTACTTTTATAGTAAACGAAATTGAGAGGCTCAGTGCATCCCTTTTCTAATGTGCTTCAAACCAATAACCCAATGATTACATCTCACAAAGAATATTTCATTATTTTTCATGCACGTTTCTTCCAACATCTGAACCGCTCTTCAGCATGTCTATGCTGAGATTCTTCTATTTGAAAATATAAGGATTATATCTGTGCACTTCTCCCTAAAGTAGTCGTCAATGAGTTCATTCATGGATTGGAGAGACCGTAGGGTTGTACATTGCAAAGCGAGATGCATGCAAAACACGGGCATTTACACGCTCCGGCTCACAGTGCTAGGCTTTGCTTTGGTTTTGGAAATTGAAAAAAGAATAATATCTAAATTGGTTTGCTTTGATAAATTTGCTTCTTTATTTTCACATTTGCCGTGTTTGAAATACTGACATTGTGTTACTATATATTTGTTGGCTCTGTGAATAAGTATGTGGCAGCTAGAAATCGTATTTTCGACCTAAAACAATACATCAAAAGGCTTCAAATGGTCAAAAGAGCTCATATATTCGGCTGAATCCTGTCATTGTTGCTTTGCAACTATATTTTTTTTTATTATTATTATTCCACGATTTTTGTGGACAACTTTCAGCCAAAACGGCTGATGCTATCAAAGCAAAATTTCACAGGCTGGTAGACCTTGTTGAGGAATGGCCACAATAATCTTTTTGGACAATTCGGCCCATACGTTAAAGGTCCAGTTCGATTCCAAAATCGAAAATTTAACATTGATTTTTTTTTCAAAATGCACTTAGAGACCTAATTTTTTTTTTAAAATGTGCGCAATCAAAAATGCTGCAAAAAACGAAATCATGGCAAATTCGTAGGTCACGTTGTTTGGCCGCCATGCTGAATTTTCTGCATTTTTTTCAAAAGTCCGACCCCAGGCACCTTTCAGGAATCACCACTCGGCAACTGCTGATACTAGAAAGTTGAAACTTACACATGATGTAGCTGAGACATTGGCCTATAACAAGTTTGTTTCAAAATTTAAAAAATCGAAATAGTTTTTTTTATAAAAATCTTCAAAGTTTGCACATTTTGCAATATTCAAGGGCAGATAACTCAAAAACCTCCCAGACGAATTTGATGATTTTTGCATGAGAATTATACATTAGCAAGGTCTTTAAGATAAAAGAATAAAATCGCTCGCGAACAGTCATTTCCGGTCAGGGTCAGAGGTCAAACTTTCCATTTTGGACATGTGGTGTTTTGGTGGGTATGTTTGAAATATCGTAGCGAATCAAAGGCGTACGATAACTCTTTGTTCTATACATCATATGAAAGCCAAAAGTCTATAGAATTTTTTAAAATTTAACAGTAAATTCCTTTATTTGTTTTACATTGATTTACGGCCCTTTGAATATTGTCAATTCTGCTTTCGTTCTGAATGCTAAGGATAAAGGTATGTTAAAAAAGTCGTTACTCATCAGTGACAGGAGACAAATCATTGTTCCATATATCATTAGAAAGCCAAAAGAATACACTATCTTTTAAAAATTAACAATAAATTCAGTTCCTTCATTTACATTTAGTTACGGACCTTTGAATATTGTCAACCCTGAATGCATTTGATAACTGTATATTTGCAAAATGCGTAAGTCATCAATCAACAACAGACATATCTCACGAACCATTAGAGATACTTTTATAATTTTTATGTCAACTTGTAGAGAAAAGAATTGTCTTTTTTTCCATGTATCATTTGTCTATGCGCGCACAGAAATGAAGAAGCGGTGCGCGCTCTACTTGCGCTCCGGCGTTCGCTAATTGAACATGTAATTAACTCGCGCATCTTGCGGCACTCATACCTCACGAACCATTAGAGATAATTTTATAATTTTTATATCAACTTGTAGAGAAAAGAATTGTCTTTTTTTCCATGTATCATTTGTCTATGCGCGCACAGAAATGAAAAAGCGGTGCGCGTTCTACTTGCGCTCCGGCGTTCGCTAATTGAACATGTAATTAACTCGCGCATCTTGCGGCACTCATACCTCACGAACCATTAGAGATAATTTTATAATTTTTATATCAACTTGTTGAGAAAAGAATTGTCTTTATTTCCATGTATCATTTGCCTATGCGCGAACAGAAATGAAGAAGCGGTGCGCGCTCTACTTGCGCTCCGGCGTTCGCTAATTGAACTTGTAATTAACTCGCGCATCTTGCGGCACTCATAACTCACGAACCATTAGCGATAATTTTATAATTTTTATATCAACTTATAGAGAAAAGAATTGTCTTTATTTCCATGTATCATTTGCCTATGCGCGCACAGAAATGAAGAAGCGGCAAGCGAAATATAAGACATCGTTCACACGCGCTCCGGACAAAACAATGTCGCCACGTGGGCTAGTAGAGCAAAAATATATAGCCGCATCGTAAGGGTTAACATACTATACATCAATGGATGCGCTTGTTAAAGACACAAATACTTTGTGTAGTACCTCATTATAAAAATATTAACAGGAATCGAGTATTAAGCTAAATTATCTATTTCTTGAGATAAAGTTTGATATTTGCAACAGATGTCGCATCGCTCACCATTTCTTTACCATTGCTCATAAACAAATAATATATGCAAATGAAGACAATTCTCTCCTCTACACACTGGTGGAAAGAATATGAACATATCTTTATTGGTTCGGGATATATCAATGCTGAAAGACAAGTACCCTCAGTCATCTCGAGATAAAACTTGATATTTGAGACAGATGTAGCCTCGTTTACCGTTTCTTTACTTTTTCGTTCAAATGTACAAATGACACATTGGATTGAAGCTGGTTCTTCGCCCTTTGCAATGGTATAAATCATTTGAAATTTCGCCACCCCGTTCAAGAGAAACGAGTGCGAAAGAAGGGTGGGGGTTCACAACTTTGATAGTAAGAAATTTACATGGAGATCGGTGTTCACTACGCTATCGTAGTATCAACCCTTATAAGGTGTCTCCATATATGGCAGATTTTGTGTATCATTACGCGTCTGAAAGAGCACCCCTCCTATTTTTCAATAACTGTGCCTCCACGCCCTGTTATGTCCTGAATGTGCCAGGAATCAAAATGTCAGTGTATTTTACATGCAAAGATGATGTTTGCAGCTTCTGAATCTCGCTTATAAGCTTTGTTTACTTTTATAGTAAACGAAATTGAGAGGCTCAGTGCATCCCTTTTCTAATGTGCTTCAAACCAATAACCCAATGATTACATCTCACAAAGAATATTTCATTATTTTTCATGCACGTTTCTTCCAACATCTGAACCGCTCTTCAGCATGTCTATGCTGAGATTCTTCTATTTGAAAATATAAGGATTATATCTGTGCACTTCTCCCTAAAGTAGTCGTCAATGAGTTCATTCATGGATTGGAGAGACCGTAGGGTTGTACATTGCAAAGCGAGATGCATGCAAAACACGGGCATTTACACGCTCCGGCTCACAGTGCTAGGCTTTGCTTTG
Organism: Steromphala cineraria; assembly: GCA_916613615.1. Lineage (NCBI taxonomy): Eukaryota > Metazoa > Mollusca > Gastropoda > Trochida > Trochidae > Steromphala > Steromphala cineraria. The sequence continues at coordinate 3,956 of CAKAJN010000190.1, forward strand.
GTTTTGGAAATTGAAAAAAGAATAATATCTAAATTGGTTTGCTTTGATAAATTTGCTTCTTTATTTTCACATTTGCCGTGTTTGAAATACTGACATTGTGTTACTATATATTTGTTGGCTCTGTGAATAAGTATGTGGCAGCTAGAAATCGTATTTTCGACCTAAAACAATACATCAAAAGGCTTCAAATGGTCAAAAGAGCTCATATATTCGGCTGAATCCTGTCATTGTTGCTTTGCAACTATATTTAAGGATTCAGCCATAAGGCTGAATCCTTATTGTTATTGGCGTGTTTATTTATTTTTTTTTTTTTATTATTATTATTCCACGATTTTTGTGGACAACTTTCAGCCAAAACGGCTGATGCTATCGAAGCCAAATTTCACAGGCTGGTAGACCTTGTTGAGGAATGGCCACAATAAGCTTTTTAGACAATTCGTCCCATACGTTAAAGGTCCAGTTCGATTCCAAAATCGAAAATTTAACATTGATTTTTTTTTCAAAATGCACTTAGAGACCTAATTTTTTTTTTAAAATGTGCGCAATCAAAAATGCTGCAAAAAACGAAATCATGGCAAATTCGTAGGTCACGTTGTTTGGCCGCCATGCTGAATTTTCTGCATTTTTTTCAAAAGTCCGACCCCAGGCACCTTTCAGGAATCACCACTCGGCAACTGCTGATACTAGAAAGCTGAAACTTACACATAATGTAGCTGAGACATTGGCCTATAACAAGTTTGTTTCAAAATTTAAAAAATCGAAATAGTTTTTTTTATAAAAATCTTCAAAGTTTGCACATTTTGCAATATTCAAGGGCAGATAACTCAAAAACCTCCCAGACGAATTTGATGATTTTTGCATGAGAATTAGACATTAGCAAGGTCTTTAAGATAAAAGAATAAAATCGCTCGCGAACAGTCATTTCCGGTCAGGGTCAGAGGTCAAACTTTCCATTTTGGACATGTGGTGTTTTGGTGGGTATGTTTGAAATATCGTAGCGAATCAAAGGCGTACGATAACTCTTTGTTCTATACATCATATGAAAGCCAAAAGTCTATAGAATTTTTTAAAATTTGACAGTAAATGCCTTTATTTGTTTTACATTGATTTACGGCCCTTTGAATATTGTCAATTCTGCTTTCGTTTTGAATGCTTAGGATAAAGGTATGTTAAAAAAGTCGTTACTCATCAGTGACAGGAGACAAATCATTGTTCCATATATCATTAGAAAGCCAAAAGGATACACTATCTTTTAAAAATTAACAATAAATTCAGTTACTTCATTTACATTTAGTTACGGACCTTTGAATATTGTCAACCCTGAATGCATTTGATAACTGTATATTTACAAAATGCGTAAGTCATCAATCAACAACAGACATATCTCACGAACCATTAGAGATACTTTTATAATGTTTATGTCAACTTGTAGAGAAAAGAATTGTCTTTTTTTCCATGTATCATTTGTCTATGCGCGCACAGAAATGAAAAAGCGGTGCGCGTTCTACTTGCGCTCCGGCGTTCGCTAATTGAACATGTAATTAACTCGCGCATCTTGCGGCACTCATACCTCACGAACCATTAGAGATAATTTTATAATTTTTATATCAACTTGTAGAGAAAAGAATTGTCTTTTTTTCCATGTATCATTTGTCTATGCGCGCACAGAAATGAAAAAGCGGTGCGCGTTCTACTTGCGCTCCGGCGTTCGCTAATTGAACATGTAATTAACTCGCGCATCTTGCGGCACTCATACCTCACGAACCATTAGAGATAATTTTATAATTTTTATATCAACTTGTTGAGAAAAGAATTGTCTTTATTTCCATGTATCATTTGCCTATGCGCGAACAGAAATGAAGAAGCGGTGCGCGCTCTACTTGCGCTCCGGCGTTCGCTAATTGAACTTGTAATTAACTCGCGCATCTTGCGGCACTCATAACTCACGAACCATTAGCGATAATTTTATAATTTTTATATCAACTTATAGAGAAAAGAATTGTCTTTATTTCCATGTATCATTTGCCTATGCGCGCACAGAAATGAAGAAGCGGCAAGCGAAATATAAGACATCGTTCACACGCGCTCCGGACAAAACAATGTCGCCACGTGGGCTAGTAGAGCAAAAATATATAGCCGCATCGTAAGGGTTAACATACTATACATCAATGGATGCGCTTGTTAAAGACACAAATACTTTGTGTAGTACCTCATTATAAAAATATTAACAGGAATCGAGTATTAAGCTAAATTATCTATTTCTTGAGATAAAGTTTGATATTTGCAACAGATGTCGCATCGCTCACCATTTCTTTACCATTGCTCATAAACAAATAATATATGCAAATGAAGACAATTCTCTCCTCTACACACTGGTGGAAAGAATATGAACATATCTTTATTGGTTCGGGATATATCAATGCTGAAAGACAAGTACCCTCAGTCATCTCGAGATAAAACTTGATATTTGAGACAGATGTAGCCTCGTTTACCGTTTCTTTACTTTTTCGTTCAAATGTACAAATGACACATTGGATTGAAGCTGGTTCTTCGCCCTTTGCAATGGTATAAATCATTTGAAATTTCGCCACCCCGTTCAAGAGAAACGAGTGCGAAAGAAGGGTGGGGGTTCACAACTTTGATAGTAAGAAATTTACATGGAGATCGGTGTTCACTACGCTATCGTAGTATCAACCCTTATAAGGTGTCTCCATATATGGCAGATTTTGTGTATCATTACGCGTCTGAAAGAGCACCCCTCCTATTTTTCAATAACTGTGCCTCCACGCCCTGTTATGTCCTGAATGTGCCAGGAATCAAAATGTCAGTGTATTTTACATGCAAAGATGATGTTTGCAGCTTCTGAATCTCGCTTATAAGCTTTGTTTACTTTTATAGTAAACGAAATTGAGAGGCTCAGTGCATCCCTTTTCTAATGTGCTTCAAACCAATAACCCAATGATTACATCTCACAAAGAATATTTCATTATTTTTCATGCACGTTTCTTCCAACATCTGAACCGCTCTTCAGCATGTCTATGCTGAGATTCTTCTATTTGAAAATATAAGGATTATATCTGTGCACTTCTCCCTAAAGTAGTCGTCAATGAGTTCATTCATGGATTGGAGAGACCGTAGGGTTGTACATTGCAAAGCGAGATGCATGCAAAACACGGGCATTTACACGCTCCGGCTCACAGTGCTAGGCTTTGCTTTGGTTTTGGAAATTGAAAAAAGAATAATATCTAAATTGGTTTGCTTTGATAAATTTGCTTCTTTATTTTCACATTTGCCGTGTTTGAAATACTGACATTGTGTTACTATATATTTGTTGGCTCTGTGAATAAGTATGTGGCAGCTAGAAATCGTATTTTCGACCTAAAACAATACATCAAAAGGCTTCAAATGGTCAAAAGAGCTCATATATTCGGCTGAATCCTGTCATTGTTGCTTTGCAACTATATTTAAGGATTCAGCCATAAGGCTGAATCCTTATTGTTATTGGCGTGTTTATTTTTAAGGATTCAGCCATAAAGGCTGAATCCTTATTGTTATTGGCGTGTTTATTATTTTTTTTATTATTATTATTATTATTATTCCACGATTTTTGTGGTCAACTTTCAGCCCAAACGGCTGATGCTATCAAAGCCAAATTTCACAGGCTGGTAGACCTTGTTGTGGAATGGCGACAATAAGCTTTTGGGCCAAATCGATCAATACATTAAAGGTGCAGTTCGATTCCAAAATCGAAAATTTAACATTGATTTTTTTTTCAAAATGCACTTAGAGACGTAATTTTTTTTTTAAAAGATGCGCAATCAAAAATGTTGCAAAAAACGAAATCATGACAAATTCGTAGGTCACGTGGTTTGGCCGCCATCTTGCTTTTAGTGCATTGTTTACCGATTCTGACCCCACCCACCTTTGAAAATGTTCTTCTCTGAAGATACTTGCACTAGAGAGGTGAAATTTATACTCAATGTAGCTGAAGCATTGTAGTTCTGAATTTGACTTCTACAAAGTTCTAACTTTAATACTTTTCTTGCTGTGATTTTTCAAAGTTGACCAAAATGTAAAAATCGCAAATTTCAAGGGCAGATAACTCAAAAACCAGACCATAGAATTTCATGATTTTTGCATGAGAGTTAGACATTGGCAAGGTCTTTAAGATAAAAGAATAAAATCGCTCGCGAACAGTCATTTCCGGTCAGGGTCAGAGGTCAAACTTTGCATTTTCGACATGTGGTGTTTTGGTGGGTGTGTTTGAAATATCGTAGCGAATCAACGGCGTACGATAACGCTTTGTTCTATACATCATATGGAAGCCAAAAGTCTATAGATTTTTTTAAAATTTAACAGTAAATTCCTATATTTGTTTTACATTGAGTTACGGCCCTATGAATATTGTCAATTCTGCTTTCGTTTTGAATGCGTACAATATAGGTATGTTTAAAAAATCGTTACTCATCAGTGACAGGAGACAAATCATTGTTCCATATATCATTAGAAAGCCAAAAGATCATACAATCTGCGATAAATCTCATCAAAATTAGATTAAACATTAACATTGAAATTCGGAGCATTTAAATGTGGTCAATCCTATTTGCGTTTTAACTGATTCTCATATAAGAATGATTGAAAAATTGTACTTCATTGGCAATAAAACACTAGGAAAACATACTATACATCGATGGCTACGCTTGTTGAAGACAAAAACCTTTTGTGTAGTACTTCATTTTAAAATTGTTCACAGTAAATGACTCCTAAGCTAAATTATCTAATTTTTTTAGATAAAGCTTCATATTTGCGGCAGATGTCGCATCGCTCACCGTTTCTTTACTTTTCCATGCTCATAAAGAAATAATGTATGCAAATAAAGACAAATCTCTCCTCTTAACAATGGTAAAATCAATTTTGAAATGTCTCTAATGGTTCGGCAGATAGGAATGCTGCACGGTGAGTGCCGTCGGTTAATTTTGGGGAAAAAATAGAAAAACTTTACACTGATAGATCACATTGTCAATTAAACTCTTTGTTTGGGACTGGCAATACATTGTCTGAGTGCGTCTCATACACTTTGATAGCCTTTGTGGTCAAGATTTAGTTTCAAGACCAAAGGCACGGGTGGGTGCGTAGGTAGGTACAAGCAAGTGTACCTTCCCTTAATTGAAAAGGGCATAATGACGGCCACTATCAGCTCTTGGGCTCTTGGGCTCTTGGTCATTAGATAAAGGGAGGCCGTCCTGATTCCTGCCTGAATGCTCGGCAGATTCCACTCGCAAGGGTGTGACGTCCTCGATTAACTCTCTTTTCCAAAATGCCTGTCGTCCTCCTGAACTTTGAAATATGCATTTCCTCCCGGCCGCATGTTCTACACTTTGTGCTTGTAGACATTTCATGCAAACACGCTGTCCAGTCATGTACATTCGATTTTGGTCACTAAACAGGACACGGGACGCAGGAAGTGTACTCAAAATAGCCCTAGCCGTATTTCCCGCCTAAAACAACACCAAAAAGCTTGAAATGGTCAAAGATGTGTTATTTCCGACAGATGTCGCATATCGCTCATCGTTTCTTTACCTTTTCATGCTCATAAACATAAAATATATACAAAACAAGACAATTCTCTCCCCTACAAACAGGTGCAAAAATTATGAAGATATCTTTATTGGTTCGGGTTATATCAGTGCTGAAAGACAAGTACCCCCAGTCATCTCGAGATAAAACTTGATATTTTCAACAGATGGCGCATCGTCTACCGTTTCTTTACTCTTTCGTTCAAATGTAAAAATGACACATTGAATTGAAGCTGGTTCTTCGCGCTTTTCAATGATATAAATCCTTTGAAATTGCGCCACCCCGTTCAAAAGAAATATGGTGCGAGAGAAGGGTGGGATTTCACAACTTTGATAGTAAGAAGCTTACACATGGAGAGCGGTTTTCACTACGCTATCGTAGTATCAACCCTTAAAAGGTGTTTCCATATATGGCAGATTTTGTGTATCATGTGAACGATGTCTTTTATTCCGTCCACCGCTTCTTTATTTCTGTTCTCGCATAGACATATGATACATGGAAAAAAAGACAATTCTTTTGTCTAAAAGATGATGTAAAAATCATAAAATTATCTCTAATGGTTCGTGAGATATGAGGGCCGACAGGTGCGCGAGTAACTACAATTTCAATTAGCGATAGCAGGAGTGGTCTTTTATTCCGTCCACCGCTTCTTTATTTCTGTTCGCGCATAGACATATGATACATGGAAAAAAAGACAATTCTTTTGTCTAAAAGATGATGTAAAAATTATAAAATTATCTCTAATGGTTCGTGAAATATGAGGGCCGATAGGTGCGCGAGTAACTACAAGTTCAATTAGCGGCACCCGGATTTGTCGTATCTTCCGTACGGCGCTTCTTTATTTCTTGTCGTGCGTAGACAAATGATACATGGAAATGAAGACAATTCTTTCCTCTACATGAGGATGTAAAAATTATAAAAATATCTCCACTGGTTCGTGAGATATCAGTGCCGATAGGTAACGGAGTAACTACAAGTTCAATTAGCGGCACCCGGAGTTTTCGTTTCTTCAGTACGGCGCTTCTTTATTTCTTGTCGTGCATAGACAAATGATACATAGAAATGAAGACAATTCTTTCCTCTACATGAGGATGTATAAATTATAAAAATACCTCCACTGGTTCGTGAGATATCACAGGGTTAAGAATACTGCTAAAATCGCTAGAAATCGTATTTTCGACCTAAAACAATGCATCAAAAGGCTTGAAATGGAGCTCATATAGTTGGCTGAATCCTGTCATCGTTGCTTTGCAACTATATTTAAGGATTCAGCCATAAAGGCTGAATCCTTATTGTTATTGGCGTGTTTATTATTTTTTTTATTATTATTATTATTATTATTCCACGATTTTTGTGGTCAACTTTCAGCCCAAACGGCTGATGCTATCAAAGCCAAATTTCACAGGCTGGTAGACCTTGTTGTGGAATGGCGACAATAAGCTTTTGGGCCAAATCGATCAATACATTAAAGGTGCAGTTCGATTCCAAAATCGAAAATTTAACATTGATTTTTTTTTCAAAATGCACTTAGAGACGTAATTTTTTTTTTAAAAGATGCGCAATCAAAAATGTTGCAAAAAACGAAATCATGACAAATTCGTAGGTCACGTGGTTTGGCCGCCATCTTGCTTTTAGTGCATTGTTTACCGATTCTGACCCCACCCACCTTTGAAAATGTTCTTCTCTGAAGATACTTGCACTAGAGAGGTGAAATTTATACTCAATGTAGCTGAAGCATTGTAGTTCTGAATTTGACTTCTACAAAGTTCTAACTTTAATACTTTTCTTGCTGTGATTTTTCAAAGTTGACCAAAATGTAAAAATCGCAAATTTCAAGGGCAGATAACTCAAAAACCAGACCATAGAATTTCATGATTTTTGCATGAGAGTTAGACATTGGCAAGGTCTTTAAGATAAAAGAATAAAATCGCTCGCGAACAGTCATTTCCGGTCAGGGTCAGAGGTCAAACTTTGCATTTTCGACATGTGGTGTTTTGGTGGGTGTGTTTGAAATATCGTAGCGAATCAACGGCGTACGATAACGCTTTGTTCTATACATCATATGGAAGCCAAAAGTCTATAGATTTTTTTAAAATTTAACAGTAAATTCCTATATTTGTTTTACATTGAGTTACGGCCCTATGAATATTGTCAATTCTGCTTTCGTTTTGAATGCGTACAATATAGGTATGTTTAAAAAATCGTTACTCATCAGTGACAGGAGACAAATCATTGTTCCATATATCATTAGAAAGCCAAAAGATCATACAATCTGCGATAAATCTCATCAAAATTAGATTAAACATTAACATTGAAATTCGGAGCATTTAAATGTGGTCAATCCTATTTGCGTTTTAACTGATTCTCATATAAGAATGATTGAAAAATTGTACTTCATTGGCAATAAAACACTAGGAAAACATACTATACATCGATGGCTACGCTTGTTGAAGACAAAAACCTTTTGTGTAGTACTTCATTTTAAAATTGTTCACAGTAAATGACTCCTAAGCTAAATTATCTAATTTTTTTAGATAAAGCTTCATATTTGCGGCAGATGTCGCATCGCTCACCGTTTCTTTACTTTTCCATGCTCATAAAGAAATAATGTATGCAAATAAAGACAAATCTCTCCTCTTAACAATGGTAAAATCAATTTTGAAATGTCTCTAATGGTTCGGCAGATAGGAATGCTGCACGGTGAGTGCCGTCGGTTAATTTTGGGGAAAAAATAGAAAAACTTTACACTGATAGATCACATTGTCAATTAAACTCTTTGTTTGGGACTGGCAATACATTGTCTGAGTGCGTCTCATACACTTTGATAGCCTTTGTGGTCAAGATTTAGTTTCAAGACCAAAGGCACGGGTGGGTGCGTAGGTAGGTACAAGCAAGTGTACCTTCCCTTAATTGAAAAGGGCATAATGACGGCCACTATCAGCTCTTGGGCTCTTGGGCTCTTGGTCATTAGATAAAGGGAGGCCGTCCTGATTCCTGCCTGAATGCTCGGCAGATTCCACTCGCAAGGGTGTGACGTCCTCGATTAACTCTCTTTTCCAAAATGCCTGTCGTCCTCCTGAACTTTGAAATATGCATTTCCTCCCGGCCGCATGTTCTACACTTTGTGCTTGTAGACATTTCATGCAAACACGCTGTCCAGTCATGTACATTCGATTTTGGTCACTAAACAGGACACGGGACGCAGGAAGTGTACTCAAAATAGCCCTAGCCGTATTTCCCGCCTAAAACAACACCAAAAAGCTTGAAATGGTCAAAGATGTGTTATTTCCGACAGATGTCGCATATCGCTCATCGTTTCTTTACCTTTTCATGCTCATAAACATAAAATATATACAAAACAAGACAATTCTCTCCCCTACAAACAGGTGCAAAAATTATGAAGATATCTTTATTGGTTCGGGTTATATCAGTGCTGAAAGACAAGTACCCCCAGTCATCTCGAGATAAAACTTGATATTTTCAACAGATGGCGCATCGTCTACCGTTTCTTTACTCTTTCGTTCAAATGTAAAAATGACACATTGAATTGAAGCTGGTTCTTCGCGCTTTTCAATGATATAAATCCTTTGAAATTGCGCCACCCCGTTCAAAAGAAATATGGTGCGAGAGAAGGGTGGGATTTCACAACTTTGATAGTAAGAAGCTTACACATGGAGAGCGGTTTTCACTACGCTATCGTAGTATCAACCCTTAAAAGGTGTTTCCATATATGGCAGATTTTGTGTATCATGTGAACGATGTCTTTTATTCCGTCCACCGCTTCTTTATTTCTGTTCTCGCATAGACATATGATACATGGAAAAAAAGACAATTCTTTTGTCTAAAAGATGATGTAAAAATCATAAAATTATCTCTAATGGTTCGTGAGATATGAGGGCCGACAGGTGCGCGAGTAACTACAATTTCAATTAGCGATAGCAGGAGTGGTCTTTTATTCCGTCCACCGCTTCTTTATTTCTGTTCGCGCATAGACATATGATACATGGAAAAAAAGACAATTCTTTTGTCTAAAAGATGATGTAAAAATTATAAAATTATCTCTAATGGTTCGTGAAATATGAGGGCCGATAGGTGCGCGAGTAACTACAAGTTCAATTAGCGGCACCCGGATTTGTCGTATCTTCCGTACGGCGCTTCTTTATTTCTTGTCGTGCGTAGACAAATGATACATGGAAATGAAGACAATTCTTTCCTCTACATGAGGATGTAAAAATTATAAAAATATCTCCACTGGTTCGTGAGATATCAGTGCCGATAGGTAACGGAGTAACTACAAGTTCAATTAGCGGCACCCGGAGTTTTCGTTTCTTCAGTACGGCGCTTCTTTATTTCTTGTCGTGCATAGACAAATGATACATAGAAATGAAGACAATTCTTTCCTCTACATGAGGATGTATAAATTATAAAAATACCTCCACTGGTTCGTGAGATATCACAGGGTTAAGAATACTGCTAAAATCGCTAGAAATCGTATTTTCGACCTAAAACAATGCATCAAAAGGCTTGAAATGGAGCTCATATAGTTGGCTGAATCCTGTCATCGTTGCTTTGCAACTATATTTAAGGATTCAGCCATAAAGGCTGAATCCTTATTGTTATTGGCGTGTTTATTATTTTTTTTATTATTATTATTATTATTATTCCACGATTTTTGTGGTCAACTTTCAGCCCAAACGGCTGATGCTATCAAAGCCAAATTTCACAGGCTGGTAGACCTTGTTGTGGAATGGCGACAATAAGCTTTTGGGCCAAATCGATCAATACATTAAAGGTGCAGTTCGATTCCAAAATCGAAAATTTAACATTGATTTTTTTTTCAAAATGCACTTAGAGACGTAATTTTTTTTTTAAAAGATGCGCAATCAAAAATGTTGCAAAAAACGAAATCATGACAAATTCGTAGGTCACGTGGTTTGGCCGCCATCTTGCTTTTAGTGCATTGTTTACCGATTCTGACCCCACCCACCTTTGAAAATGTTCTTCTCTGAAGATACTTGCACTAGAGAGGTGAAATTTATACTCAATGTAGCTGAAGCATTGTAGTTCTGAATTTGACTTCTACAAAGTTCTAACTTTAATACTTTTCTTGCTGTGATTTTTCAAAGTTGACCAAAATGTAAAAATCGCAAATTTCAAGGGCAGATAACTCAAAAACCAGACCATAGAATTTCATGATTTTTGCATGAGAGTTAGACATTGGCAAGGTCTTTAAGATAAAAGAATAAAATCGCTCGCGAACAGTCATTTCCGGTCAGGGTCAGAGGTCAAACTTTGCATTTTCGACATGTGGTGTTTTGGTGGGTGTGTTTGAAATATCGTAGCGAATCAACGGCGTACGATAACGCTTTGTTCTATACATCATATGGAAGCCAAAAGTCTATAGATTTTTTTAAAATTTAACAGTAAATTCCTATATTTGTTTTACATTGAGTTACGGCCCTATGAATATTGTCAATTCTGCTTTCGTTTTGAATGCGTACAATATAGGTATGTTTAAAAAATCGTTACTCATCAGTGACAGGAGACAAATCATTGTTCCATATATCATTAGAAAGCCAAAAGATCATACAATCTGCGATAAATCTCATCAAAATTAGATTAAACATTAACATTGAAATTCGGAGCATTTAAATGTGGTCAATCCTATTTGCGTTTTAACTGATTCTCATATAAGAATGATTGAAAAATTGTACTTCATTGGCAATAAAACACTAGGAAAACATACTATACATCGATGGCTACGCTTGTTGAAGACAAAAACCTTTTGTGTAGTACTTCATTTTAAAATTGTTCACAGTAAATGACTCCTAAGCTAAATTATCTAATTTTTTTAGATAAAGCTTCATATTTGCGGCAGATGTCGCATCGCTCACCGTTTCTTTACTTTTCCATGCTCATAAAGAAATAATGTATGCAAATAAAGACAAATCTCTCCTCTTAACAATGGTAAAATCAATTTTGAAATGTCTCTAATGGTTCGGCAGATAGGAATGCTGCACGGTGAGTGCCGTCGGTTAATTTTGGGGAAAAAATAGAAAAACTTTACACTGATAGATCACATTGTCAATTAAACTCTTTGTTTGGGACTGGCAATACATTGTCTGAGTGCGTCTCATACACTTTGATAGCCTTTGTGGTCAAGATTTAGTTTCAAGACCAAAGGCACGGGTGGGTGCGTAGGTAGGTACAAGCAAGTGTACCTTCCCTTAATTGAAAAGGGCATAATGACGGCCACTATCAGCTCTTGGGCTCTTGGGCTCTTGGTCATTAGATAAAGGGAGGCCGTCCTGATTCCTGCCTGAATGCTCGGCAGATTCCACTCGCAAGGGTGTGACGTCCTCGATTAACTCTCTTTTCCAAAATGCCTGTCGTCCTCCTGAACTTTGAAATATGCATTTCCTCCCGGCCGCATGTTCTACACTTTGTGCTTGTAGACATTTCATGCAAACACGCTGTCCAGTCATGTACATTCGATTTTGGTCACTAAACAGGACACGGGACGCAGGAAGTGTACTCAAAATAGCCCTAGCCGTATTTCCCGCCTAAAACAACACCAAAAAGCTTGAAATGGTCAAAGATGTGTTATTTCCGACAGATGTCGCATATCGCTCATCGTTTCTTTACCTTTTCATGCTCATAAACATAAAATATATACAAAACAAGACAATTCTCTCCCCTACAAACAGGTGCAAAAATTATGAAGATATCTTTATTGGTTCGGGTTATATCAGTGCTGAAAGACAAGTACCCCCAGTCATCTCGAGATAAAACTTGATATTTTCAACAGATGGCGCATCGTCTACCGTTTCTTTACTCTTTCGTTCAAATGTAAAAATGACACATTGAATTGAAGCTGGTTCTTCGCGCTTTTCAATGATATAAATCCTTTGAAATTGCGCCACCCCGTTCAAAAGAAATATGGTGCGAGAGAAGGGTGGGATTTCACAACTTTGATAGTAAGAAGCTTACACATGGAGAGCGGTTTTCACTACGCTATCGTAGTATCAACCCTTAAAAGGTGTTTCCATATATGGCAGATTTTGTGTATCATGTGAACGATGTCTTTTATTCCGTCCACCGCTTCTTTATTTCTGTTCTCGCATAGACATATGATACATGGAAAAAAAGACAATTCTTTTGTCTAAAAGATGATGTAAAAATCATAAAATTATCTCTAATGGTTCGTGAGATATGAGGGCCGACAGGTGCGCGAGTAACTACAATTTCAATTAGCGATAGCAGGAGTGGTCTTTTATTCCGTCCACCGCTTCTTTATTTCTGTTCGCGCATAGACATATGATACATGGAAAAAAAGACAATTCTTTTGTCTAAAAGATGATGTAAAAATTATAAAATTATCTCTAATGGTTCGTGAAATATGAGGGCCGATAGGTGCGCGAGTAACTACAAGTTCAATTAGCGGCACCCGGATTTGTCGTATCTTCCGTACGGCGCTTCTTTATTTCTTGTCGTGCGTAGACAAATGATACATGGAAATGAAGACAATTCTTTCCTCTACATGAGGATGTAAAAATTATAAAAATATCTCCACTGGTTCGTGAGATATCAGTGCCGATAGGTAACGGAGTAACTACAAGTTCAATTAGCGGCACCCGGAGTTTTCGTTTCTTCAGTACGGCGCTTCTTTATTTCTTGTCGTGCATAGACAAATGATACATAGAAATGAAGACAATTCTTTCCTCTACATGAGGATGTATAAATTATAAAAATACCTCCACTGGTTCGTGAGATATCACAGGGTTAAGAATACTGCTAAAATCGCTAGAAATCGTATTTTCGACCTAAAACAATGCATCAAAAGGCTTGAAATGGAGCTCATATAGTTGGCTGAATCCTGTCATCGTTGCTTTGCAACTATATTTAAGGATTCAGCCATAAAGGCTGAATCCTTATTGTTATTGGCGTGTTTATTATTTTTTTTATTATTATTATTATTATTATTCCACGATTTTTGTGGTCAACTTTCAGCCCAAACGGCTGATGCTATCAAAGCCAAATTTCACAGGCTGGTAGACCTTGTTGTGGAATGGCGACAATAAGCTTTTGGGCCAAATCGATCAATACATTAAAGGTGCAGTTCGATTCCAAAATCGAAAATTTAACATTGATTTTTTTTTCAAAATGCACTTAGAGACGTAATTTTTTTTTTAAAAGATGCGCAATCAAAAATGTTGCAAAAAACGAAATCATGACAAATTCGTAGGTCACGTGGTTTGGCCGCCATCTTGCTTTTAGTGCATTGTTTACCGATTCTGACCCCACCCACCTTTGAAAATGTTCTTCTCTGAAGATACTTGCACTAGAGAGGTGAAATTTATACTCAATGTAGCTGAAGCATTGTAGTTCTGAATTTGACTTCTACAAAGTTCTAACTTTAATACTTTTCTTGCTGTGATTTTTCAAAGTTGACCAAAATGTAAAAATCGCAAATTTCAAGGGCAGATAACTCAAAAACCAGACCATAGAATTTCATGATTTTTGCATGAGAGTTAGACATTGGCAAGGTCTTTAAGATAAAAGAATAAAATCGCTCGCGAACAGTCATTTCCGGTCAGGGTCAGAGGTCAAACTTTGCATTTTCGACATGTGGTGTTTTGGTGGGTGTGTTTGAAATATCGTAGCGAATCAACGGCGTACGATAACGCTTTGTTCTATACATCATATGGAAGCCAAAAGTCTATAGATTTTTTTAAAATTTAACAGTAAATTCCTATATTTGTTTTACATTGAGTTACGGCCCTATGAATATTGTCAATTCTGCTTTCGTTTTGAATGCGTACAATATAGGTATGTTTAAAAAATCGTTACTCATCAGTGACAGGAGACAAATCATTGTTCCATATATCATTAGAAAGCCAAAAGATCATACAATCTGCGATAAATCTCATCAAAATTAGATTAAACATTAACATTGAAATTCGGAGCATTTAAATGTGGTCAATCCTATTTGCGTTTTAACTGATTCTCATATAAGAATGATTGAAAAATTGTACTTCATTGGCAATAAAACACTAGGAAAACATACTATACATCGATGGCTACGCTTGTTGAAGACAAAAACCTTTTGTGTAGTACTTCATTTTAAAATTGTTCACAGTAAATGACTCCTAAGCTAAATTATCTAATTTTTTTAGATAAAGCTTCATATTTGCGGCAGATGTCGCATCGCTCACCGTTTCTTTACTTTTCCATGCTCATAAAGAAATAATGTATGCAAATAAAGACAAATCTCTCCTCTTAACAATGGTAAAATCAATTTTGAAATGTCTCTAATGGTTCGGCAGATAGGAATGCTGCACGGTGAGTGCCGTCGGTTAATTTTGGGGAAAAAATAGAAAAACTTTACACTGATAGATCACATTGTCAATTAAACTCTTTGTTTGGGACTGGCAATACATTGTCTGAGTGCGTCTCATACACTTTGATAGCCTTTGTGGTCAAGATTTAGTTTCAAGACCAAAGGCACGGGTGGGTGCGTAGGTAGGTACAAGCAAGTGTACCTTCCCTTAATTGAAAAGGGCATAATGACGGCCACTATCAGCTCTTGGGCTCTTGGGCTCTTGGTCATTAGATAAAGGGAGGCCGTCCTGATTCCTGCCTGAATGCTCGGCAGATTCCACTCGCAAGGGTGTGACGTCCTCGATTAACTCTCTTTTCCAAAATGCCTGTCGTCCTCCTGAACTTTGAAATATGCATTTCCTCCCGGCCGCATGTTCTACACTTTGTGCTTGTAGACATTTCATGCAAACACGCTGTCCAGTCATGTACATTCGATTTTGGTCACTAAACAGGACACGGGACGCAGGAAGTGTACTCAAAATAGCCCTAGCCGTATTTCCCGCCTAAAACAACACCAAAAAGCTTGAAATGGTCAAAGATGTGTTATTTCCGACAGATGTCGCATATCGCTCATCGTTTCTTTACCTTTTCATGCTCATAAACATAAAATATATACAAAACAAGACAATTCTCTCCCCTACAAACAGGTGCAAAAATTATGAAGATATCTTTATTGGTTCGGGTTATATCAGTGCTGAAAGACAAGTACCCCCAGTCATCTCGAGATAAAACTTGATATTTTCAACAGATGGCGCATCGTCTACCGTTTCTTTACTCTTTCGTTCAAATGTAAAAATGACACATTGAATTGAAGCTGGTTCTTCGCGCTTTTCAATGATATAAATCCTTTGAAATTGCGCCACCCCGTTCAAAAGAAATATGGTGCGAGAGAAGGGTGGGATTTCACAACTTTGATAGTAAGAAGCTTACACATGGAGAGCGGTTTTCACTACGCTATCGTAGTATCAACCCTTAAAAGGTGTTTCCATATATGGCAGATTTTGTGTATCATGTGAACGATGTCTTTTATTCCGTCCACCGCTTCTTTATTTCTGTTCTCGCATAGACATATGATACATGGAAAAAAAGACAATTCTTTTGTCTAAAAGATGATGTAAAAATCATAAAATTATCTCTAATGGTTCGTGAGATATGAGGGCCGACAGGTGCGCGAGTAACTACAATTTCAATTAGCGATAGCAGGAGTGGTCTTTTATTCCGTCCACCGCTTCTTTATTTCTGTTCGCGCATAGACATATGATACATGGAAAAAAAGACAATTCTTTTGTCTAAAAGATGATGTAAAAATTATAAAATTATCTCTAATGGTTCGTGAAATATGAGGGCCGATAGGTGCGCGAGTAACTACAAGTTCAATTAGCGGCACCCGGATTTGTCGTATCTTCCGTACGGCGCTTCTTTATTTCTTGTCGTGCGTAGACAAATGATACATGGAAATGAAGACAATTCTTTCCTCTACATGAGGATGTAAAAATTATAAAAATATCTCCACTGGTTCGTGAGATATCAGTGCCGATAGGTAACGGAGTAACTACAAGTTCAATTAGCGGCACCCGGAGTTTTCGTTTCTTCCGTACGGCGCTTCTTTATTTCTTGTCGTGCGTAGACAAATGATACATGGAAATGAAGACAATTCTTTCCTCTACATGAGGATGTAAAAATTATAAAAATATCTCCACTGGTTCGTGAGATATCAGTGCCGATAGGTAACGGAGTAACTACAAGTTCAATTAGCGGCACCCGGAGTTTTCGTTTCTTCAGTACGGCGCTTCTTTATTTCTTGTCGTGCATAGACAAATGATACATAGAAATGAAGACAATTCTTTCCTCTACATGAGGATGTATAAATTATAAAAATACCTCCACTGGTTCGTGAGATATCACAGGGTTAAGAATACTGCTAAAATCGCTAGAAATCGTATTTTCGACCTAAAACAATGCATCAAAAGGCTTGAAATGGAGCTCATATAGTTGGCTGAATCCTGTCATCGTTGCTTTGCAACTATATTTAAGGATTCAGCCATAAAGGCTGAATCCTTATTGTTATTGGCGTGTTTATTATTTTTTTTATTATTATTATTATTATTATTCCACGATTTTTGTGGTCAACTTTCAGCCCAAACGGCTGATGCTATCAAAGCCAAATTTCACAGGCTGGTAGACCTTGTTGTGGAATGGCGACAATAAGCTTTTGGGCCAAATCGATCAATACATTAAAGGTGCAGTTCGATTCCAAAATCGAAAATTTAACATTGATTTTTTTTTCAAAATGCACTTAGAGACGTAATTTTTTTTTTAAAAGATGCGCAATCAAAAATGTTGCAAAAAACGAAATCATGACAAATTCGTAGGTCACGTGGTTTGGCCGCCATCTTGCTTTTAGTGCATTGTTTACCGATTCTGACCCCACCCACCTTTGAAAATGTTCTTCTCTGAAGATACTTGCACTAGAGAGGTGAAATTTATACTCAATGTAGCTGAAGCATTGTAGTTCTGAATTTGACTTCTACAAAGTTCTAACTTTAATACTTTTCTTGCTGTGATTTTTCAAAGTTGACCAAAATGTAAAAATCGCAAATTTCAAGGGCAGATAACTCAAAAACCAGACCATAGAATTTCATGATTTTTGCATGAGAGTTAGACATTGGCAAGGTCTTTAAGATAAAAGAATAAAATCGCTCGCGAACAGTCATTTCCGGTCAGGGTCAGAGGTCAAACTTTGCATTTTCGACATGTGGTGTTTTGGTGGGTGTGTTTGAAATATCGTAGCGAATCAACGGCGTACGATAACGCTTTGTTCTATACATCATATGGAAGCCAAAAGTCTATAGATTTTTTTAAAATTTAACAGTAAATTCCTATATTTGTTTTACATTGAGTTACGGCCCTATGAATATTGTCAATTCTGCTTTCGTTTTGAATGCGTACAATATAGGTATGTTTAAAAAATCGTTACTCATCAGTGACAGGAGACAAATCATTGTTCCATATATCATTAGAAAGCCAAAAGATCATACAATCTGCGATAAATCTCATCAAAATTAGATTAAACATTAACATTGAAATTCGGAGCATTTAAATGTGGTCAATCCTATTTGCGTTTTAACTGATTCTCATATAAGAATGATTGAAAAATTGTACTTCATTGGCAATAAAACACTAGGAAAACATACTATACATCGATGGCTACGCTTGTTGAAGACAAAAACCTTTTGTGTAGTACTTCATTTTAAAATTGTTCACAGTAAATGACTCCTAAGCTAAATTATCTAATTTTTTTAGATAAAGCTTCATATTTGCGGCAGATGTCGCATCGCTCACCGTTTCTTTACTTTTCCATGCTCATAAAGAAATAATGTATGCAAATAAAGACAAATCTCTCCTCTTAACAATGGTAAAATCAATTTTGAAATGTCTCTAATGGTTCGGCAGATAGGAATGCTGCACGGTGAGTGCCGTCGGTTAATTTTGGGGAAAAAATAGAAAAACTTTACACTGATAGATCACATTGTCAATTAAACTCTTTGTTTGGGACTGGCAATACATTGTCTGAGTGCGTCTCATACACTTTGATAGCCTTTGTGGTCAAGATTTAGTTTCAAGACCAAAGGCACGGGTGGGTGCGTAGGTAGGTACAAGCAAGTGTACCTTCCCTTAATTGAAAAGGGCATAATGACGGCCACTATCAGCTCTTGGGCTCTTGGGCTCTTGGTCATTAGATAAAGGGAGGCCGTCCTGATTCCTGCCTGAATGCTCGGCAGATTCCACTCGCAAGGGTGTGACGTCCTCGATTAACTCTCTTTTCCAAAATGCCTGTCGTCCTCCTGAACTTTGAAATATGCATTTCCTCCCGGCCGCATGTTCTACACTTTGTGCTTGTAGACATTTCATGCAAACACGCTGTCCAGTCATGTACATTCGATTTTGGTCACTAAACAGGACACGGGACGCAGGAAGTGTACTCAAAATAGCCCTAGCCGTATTTCCCGCCTAAAACAACACCAAAAAGCTTGAAATGGTCAAAGATGTGTTATTTCCGACAGATGTCGCATATCGCTCATCGTTTCTTTACCTTTTCATGCTCATAAACATAAAATATATACAAAACAAGACAATTCTCTCCCCTACAAACAGGTGCAAAAATTATGAAGATATCTTTATTGGTTCGGGTTATATCAGTGCTGAAAGACAAGTACCCCCAGTCATCTCGAGATAAAACTTGATATTTTCAACAGATGGCGCATCGTCTACCGTTTCTTTACTCTTTCGTTCAAATGTAAAAATGACACATTGAATTGAAGCTGGTTCTTCGCGCTTTTCAATGATATAAATCCTTTGAAATTGCGCCACCCCGTTCAAAAGAAATATGGTGCGAGAGAAGGGTGGGATTTCACAACTTTGATAGTAAGAAGCTTACACATGGAGAGCGGTTTTCACTACGCTATCGTAGTATCAACCCTTAAAAGGTGTTTCCATATATGGCAGATTTTGTGTATCATGTGAACGATGTCTTTTATTCCGTCCACCGCTTCTTTATTTCTGTTCTCGCATAGACATATGATACATGGAAAAAAAGACAATTCTTTTGTCTAAAAGATGATGTAAAAATCATAAAATTAT
This sequence comes from Steromphala cineraria, assembly GCA_916613615.1. Lineage (NCBI taxonomy): Eukaryota > Metazoa > Mollusca > Gastropoda > Trochida > Trochidae > Steromphala > Steromphala cineraria. Next base: position 23,555 of record CAKAJN010000190.1, read on the forward strand.
CTCTAATGGTTCGTGAGATATGAGGGCCGACAGGTGCGCGAGTAACTACAATTTCAATTAGCGATAGCAGGAGTGGTCTTTTATTCCGTCCACCGCTTCTTTATTTCTGTTCGCGCATAGACATATGATACATGGAAAAAAAGACAATTCTTTTGTCTAAAAGATGATGTAAAAATTATAAAATTATCTCTAATGGTTCGTGAAATATGAGGGCCGATAGGTGCGCGAGTAACTACAAGTTCAATTAGCGGCACCCGGATTTGTCGTATCTTCCGTACGGCGCTTCTTTATTTCTTGTCGTGCGTAGACAAATGATACATGGAAATGAAGACAATTCTTTCCTCTACATGAGGATGTAAAAATTATAAAAATATCTCCACTGGTTCGTGAGATATCAGTGCCGATAGGTAACGGAGTAACTACAAGTTCAATTAGCGGCACCCGGAGTTTTCGTATCTTCCGTACGGCGCTTCTTTATTTCTTGTCGTGCGTAGACAAATGATACATGGAAATGAAGACAATTCTTTCCTCTACATGAGGATGTAAAAATTATAAAAATATCTCCACTGGTTCGTGAGATATCAGTGCCGATAGGTAACGGAGTAACTACAAGTTCAATTAGCGGCACCCGGAGTTTTCGTTTCTTCAGTACGGCGCTTCTTTATTTCTTGTCGTGCATAGACAAATGATACATAGAAATGAAGACAATTCTTTCCTCTACATGAGGATGTATAAATTATAAAAATACCTCCACTGGTTCGTGAGATATCACAGGGTTAAGAATACTGCTAAAATCGCTAGAAATCGTATTTTCGACCTAAAACAATGCATCAAAAGGCTTGAAATGGAGCTCATATAGTTGGCTGAATCCTGTCATCGTTGCTTTGCAACTATATTTAAGGATTCAGCCATAAAGGCTGAATCCTTATTGTTATTGGCGTGTTTATTATTTTTTTTATTATTATTATTATTATTATTCCACGATTTTTGTGGTCAACTTTCAGCCCAAACGGCTGATGCTATCAAAGCCAAATTTCACAGGCTGGTAGACCTTGTTGTGGAATGGCGACAATAAGCTTTTGGGCCAAATCGATCAATACATTAAAGGTGCAGTTCGATTCCAAAATCGAAAATTTAACATTGATTTTTTTTTCAAAATGCACTTAGAGACGTAATTTTTTTTTTAAAAGATGCGCAATCAAAAATGTTGCAAAAAACGAAATCATGACAAATTCGTAGGTCACGTGGTTTGGCCGCCATCTTGCTTTTAGTGCATTTTTTACCGATTCTGACCCCACCCACCTTTGAAAATGTTCTTCTCTGAAGATACTTGCACTAGAGAGGTGAAATTTATACTCAATGTAGCTGAAGCATTGTAGTTCTGAATTTGACTTCTACAAAGTTCTAACTTTAATACTTTTCTTGCTGTGATTTTTCAAAGTTGACCAAAATGTAAAAATCGCAAATTTCAAGGGCAGATAACTCAAAAACCAGACCATAGAATTTCATGATTTTTGCATGAGAGTTAGACATTGGCAAGGTCTTTAAGATAAAAGAATAAAATCGCTCGCGAACAGTCATTTCCGGTCAGGGTCAGAGGTCAAACTTTGCATTTTCGACATGTGGTGTTTTGGTGGGTGTGTTTGAAATATCGTAGCGAATCAACGGCGTACGATAACGCTTTGTTCTATACATCATATGGAAGCCAAAAGTCTATAGATTTTTTTAAAATTTAACAGTAAATTCCTATATTTGTTTTACATTGAGTTACGGCCCTATGAATATTGTCAATTCTGCTTTCGTTTTGAATGCGTACAATATAGGTATGTTTAAAAAATCGTTACTCATCAGTGACAGGAGACAAATCATTGTTCCATATATCATTAGAAAGCCAAAAGATCATACAATCTGCGATAAATCTCATCAAAATTAGATTAAACATTAACATTGAAATTCGGAGCATTTAAATGTGGTCAATCCTATTTGCGTTTTAACTGATTCTCATATAAGAATGATTGAAAAATTGTACTTCATTGGCAATAAAACACTAGGAAAACATACTATACATCGATGGCTACGCTTGTTGAAGACAAAAACCTTTTGTGTAGTACTTCATTTTAAAATTGTTCACAGTAAATGACTCCTAAGCTAAATTATCTAATTTTTTTAGATAAAGCTTCATATTTGCGGCAGATGTCGCATCGCTCACCGTTTCTTTACTTTTCCATGCTCATAAAGAAATAATGTATGCAAATAAAGACAAATCTCTCCTCTTAACAATGGTAAAATCAATTTTGAAATGTCTCTAATGGTTCGGCAGATAGGAATGCTGCACGGTGAGTGCCGTCGGTTAATTTTGGGGAAAAAATAGAAAAACTTTACACTGATAGATCACATTGTCAATTAAACTCTTTGTTTGGGACTGGCAATACATTGTCTGAGTGCGTCTCATACACTTTGATAGCCTTTGTGGTCAAGATTTAGTTTCAAGACCAAAGGCACGGGTGGGTGCGTAGGTAGGTACAAGCAAGTGTACCTTCCCTTAATTGAAAAGGGCATAATGACGGCCACTATCAGCTCTTGGGCTCTTGGGCTCTTGGTCATTAGATAAAGGGAGGCCGTCCTGATTCCTGCCTGAATGCTCGGCAGATTCCACTCGCAAGGGTGTGACGTCCTCGATTAACTCTCTTTTCCAAAATGCCTGTCGTCCTCCTGAACTTTGAAATATGCATTTCCTCCCGGCCGCATGTTCTACACTTTGTGCTTGTAGACATTTCATGCAAACACGCTGTCCAGTCATGTACATTCGATTTTGGTCACTAAACAGGACACGGGACGCAGGAAGTGTACTCAAAATAGCCCTAGCCGTATTTCCCGCCTAAAACAACACCAAAAAGCTTGAAATGGTCAAAGATGTGTTATTTCCGACAGATGTCGCATATCGCTCATCGTTTCTTTACCTTTTCATGCTCATAAACATAAAATATATACAAAACAAGACAATTCTCTCCCCTACAAACAGGTGCAAAAATTATGAAGATATCTTTATTGGTTCGGGTTATATCAGTGCTGAAAGACAAGTACCCCCAGTCATCTCGAGATAAAACTTGATATTTTCAACAGATGGCGCATCGTCTACCGTTTCTTTACTCTTTCGTTCAAATGTAAAAATGACACATTGAATTGAAGCTGGTTCTTCGCGCTTTTCAATGATATAAATCCTTTGAAATTGCGC
>CAKAJN010000191.1:0-26570 GCA_916613615.1 Steromphala cineraria
ATTTCCCCCCCCCTCTCTCTCCCCTCTCCCTCTTTCTCTCTCCCTCCCTCTCTCTCTCTCTCTCTCTCTCTCTCTCTCCCTCTCTTCCCCTCCCCCTCTCGCTCTCTCCCTTTCTCTCTCTCCATCTCTCTCCCCCCCTCCCTCCCTCTCTCTCTCTCTCACTCTCACTCTCACTCTCACTCTCACTCTCACTCTCACTCTCACTCTCACTCTCACTCTCACTCTCACTCTCTGTAATAAACATCCAAAGCCTTTTACGATGCAGCGACCACAGGTGTGTTCGGGGGATACGGTTTACTGAGTTAAAAGCATATATTGGACTATTTAACAAAGAAAGCAGATATTGGACCAAAATATGCTTTCCTTGTTAAATATAACACAGTCATCATGTAAATTCAAGGACACCCATTTTATTATTTCAGACTGAACGAGATACTAAGTTGCTATTTTTATGTCATCATCATTTCGATCTGTTAAAATATTGGAACATGAAGTAGCTAGGTGAAATTGAACAGACAAGTACGCCATAAGTTCCAACCCAAACCACTGTATATTTAAAAAACCCAAGCCATTCAAATGTAAAATCTGACAACTGTGTATGTATTTGTGCAACAACAGAAATCTTTCACCTAGTAGAGATATCATACCGTCAAATGTGAGCCATGACACATCCGTACTGCAACGGGATTTTCATGAAAAAAGGTTATAGTTTAATTAAGATATTCATATATGTATTCATGTCATTAAAGTATCGTCGTAACACAGATACTGCGCTATTGCCATATGATGTCCATCGGTATGTTTAGGGATACCTTTAAGTGGTTGACTGTATCAGAATGATATGAACGATATGAAATTTATCTCGCTTACAAATTGTAACTGATAAATGACATACACGTATTAGAGCTAAATTCAACCATTTAATCATATTGGCGTACACATGTACGCTATAAAAGTACGCTATGAAAATGATTGCCTTCTTGTGATAAAAGAGTACACAATCAAGTTTATCCTACAGCAAAATAACAACGCGCATTTTCTTAATGCATCAAAGTTTACGATTTGAAACACGGGTTTTATATCCACATTCACAGAATATTTCTAGTGTTCTGTTACATACACTATACAAATATAATAAAGTTTACTTTATAGAACTGAAACAAAAGCAAATCAATTTGAGAGATATTCATTTCAGATAAAATGAAAGTCGCAAACAGAAGACCGTCACGTGAAATGCTTCATGTTTGTACACCTGAACACTTCTCCATGACGCAATGTTATTGCAACGGATTGCCACGAATCCTAAATCGTGATTACAAGATAATTCCCGTTTTAGGGGGAGGGGGAGGTTGGGACTGTCTGTCTGCGTGTTGAGTACTGTCGCGACAATACACTGCTCACTCAGCCATGCAGTCACTTGATGACCAGTGGATTTATGTTCTCTCATAAAGTTCATCCCTTTATTCAATGTTTTATTTTATTATCATCTATATATTCTGTGATTGATATTACGTAAACGTATATAGACAACAACTTCGTCCGGATTTGTTGAAATTAATTATCATGAACAAGTTTTTAGGACGTTCCTTAACAGGTCTCTGAGTTTCAGAAAACATCCTATTCGTTGTTAGTACGTTTGAAATATTCTCAATTAGGTCTTTCTACTTTGGCAGTGCAAATTGAATTGACGGATAAAAATTCATCACTTTTTCACTAACTCACGGGGATTTGATAACTATGAACACTTTTGCATCTGGAATAGAGTGAATGTCGGTTAGTATTGTGATTACAAAATGTTGAATGTATTTCTGCGCAACCTATATTTTTCAGTTGATAAAAAACTATTTTTCACGACTCTTTTGTATAAATGAATGATGTGAACTAAGAATCAATATAGTTTTCCTTCAATTTTGTTGAAAGCAGGGCAACATTGCGCTAGTTTTGTGAAGACAGAAAACAATAAAAGAAACACTTTTTGGACAATGAATTGACATAAACCTGATTATTATAAATGTTTTACTTTGACAGCGAGAACAGGTTTGAAAACGGTCGAGAACTTGCTTGGTCTTTACCGAAAACGGGCCCGAACAGCACGCCCTACTGACCGCATGAAAACGTAGTAAACGTGAAGCACTCTCTAAAAACGAGCTAGAACAGGATTGTGCGTATCAAGGCCGATACAGGTCTTGTTGATAATTTATGTTAACTGTCCAAGGAAACAAGGTAAACAGATAATTGTACCCGATCTATTAACGTACTACAAACTGTCACAGGACTAGAGAGGTTGACGTACTAAAAACTGTGGATAAACATTCTGGCGTCGTAGTTAGATAACATGTTAACAAAAGTTTCTCGTCTCTATCCCAATGGAGGCCGTTATGTGAACATTTTAGAACGGGGTAGAACGTTTTAAAACTATCTCTGTGTGACTAAGGCACTCATTAACCCCTGGATATGCTTCACGGCTTAATGCCTGGGCCCCTTGTCAGCGTAATTGCCCGCTCTAGCGACGTTGATTAGCTCACAGTACCCCTCATCTCCCGAGACGGGATGACAGGAAGCTGTCTAGTCTACCATAACCTTCTGATTGTTTTATTGTTTCATGGAGATCAGTCGGGAAAAAGAAAAGTGTAAATAAGGATAGCAAACAGTGCAATGTGCACCATTGTTGTTGGTAATTAAAGTTTATTTCTTCATCTAAAGTATATTGACATATGAATACACAATCACTAACTTGTCAACAGAAATCTGTTCACACGTGATGGGCGTGGTCGAAATTTCTGGTGACCAAATCCTGTAACTTTACAGCTTAAAGGGGCAGTAGCACGTTTTTTGATAATTTTACAATTTGAATTTCTCACTGATAATTGTAAGTGAATGGTAAATGTATTATTTTGACAGTGTCAAAAATCTCATTACACAAGCCAATCATCCATTGTCAGAGGACAAAAAATGAAGATTCACATAAAATCCTTTGGCGGCCATTTTTTTGTGAACACCTTTTAATCATTTTTTGTAAGAAAAGGAATCGCATGGCTAAATTTAACGTTATATATTGGAATTATTACTGCTCCATTTAGTTTAAATACATTGTCTTTCAATTGAAATCATTAATTTTCATTGTCCTTACATCACCCTATATTCCCCCTAAAAACGTGCTACTGCCCCTTTAAACAGATTGACTTATTGTAAATCGAAGAAATCGCTTTAAACTCATTAGTTTTTATAAAATGTACTACGGTATGGCTCAGGATTATCTAAACGAACTTGTACCAGGTACAGTATCGAAGCTAAGTAACTACAATCTAAGAAACAGTGCTTCCATCCAATCAATCAACTGTAGGACGCATAGATATTCTCTTTTTTACCTAGCGTCATTGATTCATGGAACTCTTTACCCATCGCAGTTAGGAATGCTCGATCGATACCCCAATTCAAAAAAATGATCAGCCCAGCTGTATCTCCAAGTAAGTTTGATTTAAATTTAGGAACACGCTTTTGTCAAATAATTCATTGCCGCCTCAATCTCGGATGTAGTGATCTGAATGCAGATAAATATAACCGAAACATATCTGAAATATCTAGGTGTTCTTGTGGCCATTTTAATGAAGACGCCCTTCACTACCTGTTTGTTTGTCGCAACTATCATAATCTAAGATCAAATATGTATTTCTATACACAAGGGTATAATTTGAAAACAGTATTGTACAGAAACGAATCTTTAGATAACAGAATAAACAACAATATCCTCAGATCCAATTCAGTAGTAAAAGTAATCGCTTTTCATGAGCTCCTACTGTTCACTAGTTATATCTGTAACAAAGATATAATATCATCTTTACTGCAGCATATCATATCATCGGCATCACCAACAACATTACTCTTTAACATAAACTGATCTGACTATAAAGATAGTTATATCAACTGTATTTTTCTAATTGTATTGTATATTATGTCCAGCTTTCTCTGTTGTATTTAGGAGCGGTGTTCAAATAAGCCTTGTGGCTCGTTCACCAATCCATATTTCAGTTTGCGAAATAAAAATATGTTCAAACCACTTATTGTAGTTGTATATATATTTATGTGGCTCTCGCGAGGAGGACCGCCCGAATTTGCCTCCTATATGCTTCTCTCGGAGATTATGAGTTCATGATGAAGAATTAGTCGCAATGAAAACGTATAGCTATGTTACATTACAAATATACGATATATACTTGACTGTACATACCAATATTTAATGCAAAATAAAGAGCAGCAAACTAGTGCAGAAGCATTAACTAGAGCTTGATATACACTCGGTGCCAATGATAAATTATTTTAGAATTATCAATATATGAAGAAAGTAAGAAATCCATTGTTTGCAACTGGTTTCCATGGTCTAAGGGTTAGCTGACTGGGCCTGAATCCAACTTCTCACACGTTCGAACCCATGTCACTTTCAAGGCAATGAAGAACACACCGGCACGTGGAATCCTCGGACAATATGAGTTTGTATATTAATAATTACTCGAACATAACAGAAGAAGAATATGAATATCTTCATAACTTCCAATATGATGGACAGCATAACTTTACATTTCACTACCAATGGGCGGTAATAAGCATGTCCCACTGCCATAAACTGAATTACGTAATGTAGTTTTACGCAATCATCTAATCATCTCATCAATCGTCCCTCTCTAGAATCCGAATGTGTATTGTAACATAAACTGTTTATTGAAACTTAATGTTTTGACACACCGACCTACTTGTGTATTACACTTGAGCGACCTCTGGCGTGTTCAGGAGATACGGTTCACTGAGTTAATTGCACCTGACATTATCTGGTAACGCTTTTTACAATTTTATAACACGAATATCATGTTCAGAAAACAATACGACAATTCAATTCAATAACTTATTTAATAGCTATCAAGATATTAAAGTGATATGTGTTTGTCGTAAGTTAGTTCTGTGGCAGTATAATTTCACTCAAGTTTAATCCGCTCCGACACACACAATATTATTAATAGATGTCTAATTAATTTGTCAACATTAAGATCGTTACCAAAGAAGAAGTAGATAAAGAAAGAAAACACAAAGAAGGGCTTTGAATGATATGACAACTATAATCTTTATGGTGAAAAACGTTTTGTTCTTAGTTTCATAATGTCCATACCCAATAACAAACCTAAATCGATGAACAGAAACGGTAGAATATTCTTTATTTCATTTAATAACGTATTTTAAAGAATTTAATAATAATACTCATTTCGTTCTGTAAGTTGGTTTCCCTTACAATATTAAAAAAAGTGAAATGTTGACTCAAATTGGAAAGTAATGTATATTGTATGTACATGTATAGCCGATATATTCACGAGCTTGTTTTGTAAAATATGGAATTACCTACGTAATTCATTCTTGTCTTTCTGACGCAACTAAACCAACGTGTATAACAAGTTCTTCTTTCCAGATAATTGGTTATCAAATTGGAGAGATACGTAATATTTTGCACAGTAACTCAACGCCATATTAACCCAGATTATACATGACTTCAGTTATGATAATGCGGATTATGCATTTCTTTCCTAAATATATTGAAAGGTGAAACGTTGACTCAAAATGGAGAAATAATGTCCTGTAGCTGACATCTGCATGAGCCTCTCGTGCTGTACATGCAATCAGCTGAAAGTTATAAGCGAAACCGTACGAGCTACCGCAATAGAATGTACTGCTATTGTTAATATGACCAAACATTTTTAAGAAACCGTAATTTAATGTACATAGAAAGATATGGTATCAATGATTTATTCATACGATTAATATACAAAGAAACATTCACGATAAAGTTTCTACAAGTGAACCTCAAAGGTTATGAAAAACATCCTGTATTTTCAACTGGCCTCCGTGATCTAATGGTAACGCACTGGAATCTGCATGTCACAGGTTTGAATACATTGTTTCGACTGTAGCATTTGTAACTTGGAAAATTGAAATTTCTGTGAGTGTATATATGATTTGCAAATAGAGGTTTGAATTGAAATTAAGTTCGAGAATCAAAATATCATCGCTTCACTATCAGATGATGCCGGGTGTTCATCATGATATCTTTCTACTATAATGTTTAATTGTATGAACTGATAATCAGACTGAGACAGTTATATATATTTTGTTTAAACATATACGTGAATACTTTAGTATTAGAAAAGTTATAATAACAATACAGTCCGTTAATGTCATTTCACGCAATCAAAACAACTGAAAATGGCGGATCAACATGTTATCGTCTCTTAGACAGGCTTGTTACAAACATGTAATAATTGACAGTATTATGCAACTCGGCATCGGTGTTTCTTTCATCATTCACTTTGATGTGAAAAATGAACTTTGTGTATGCGCTCACTGTGTTAACAACTTGCCAATCACAAGTCGCATGACCTTGTTTATACATGTAATACCGTTTATATGTATATTACCGCATATGCAAAAGTTTGTGTATTTCCCGAAAGTGTGTTTTACCAACACACATTCTCTTAATGATCAAAACCGCTGCACGTTACACTAAATGAATGAAGGCAGCTACATATTAGAGATGAAAATCTACGTTATTGCTCGTCTTGTCACTGACCGTTTAATATATTATGACTCCATTAATTCCACTGCTATGTGAGAGAAAACATCATTAAATCAACACAAACATTATTCATCGGATAAATAGATGTATCAATGCATGGTACGTACATGTATGTCTGAGAGATATTTTCGACATTACGGGACTGTCCTATGAACATTTTGAAGATGGCGACATTACAAAACAGAAACCCGCTATATTTTTTAACCAAAATATTGATAAAAACTATTTTTGATAGCATATCAGCACCTTTACATATTAAAAATGTTAAGACTATTAAAAATGCCTCATGATCGTGTAATATTGCCGTAGCAAGACTTTTCACACTAATAGTGCTGATCATTTTTTATGATTTTGTACCAATTTTACTACATCAAGCTCAGCATCCTGTCTCAACTAGGTTGTGTACTAATCATGAACTAATGAGATATATGTACAAACAGAAATGTCACCTTGAATTGAATTTCGTTTCGAACAAGGAATACCCTGATGGGACTGTCCCTTTTTCTTCATTGAATGTTTTATTAAGACCTACGAATCGCTCTAATGATTAATGCTAATTGCATCTCTTTCTAAATAAGTTATCTCAAGCATGTTTGTTATTTTGTTTTCATACGAATTGGAGAAAAAGAAATACCTTTACAAAGATACTTTCACTAAGCAAACATTGATGTCGACTTGTAGTTTTTTTTTTCTCCAAATACAGATTCGATATACAAGAAGTGTCAGCGAAATATATACCTTTAAAAACGTCATAGACAATAAAATCATAAGTATATTTAATATTTGAACTGTTGTATAAAATCTATTTTGTTATTGTCTGTTCAGTGTAAGTTCGGTTCGCTTTGCCTTGCTCATAGAAACTTCAAACACTGTCATCACATAGTTTACCTGTTAGTGTTTAACTTTTAATTAAAGAAGACCGCATATTCAACGTTTTCTTGAATGCCTTTATATATCGGTAATTTTGTTAATTTGCATATTAAAGTTATTTCATTTCTTTATTGCCTTCATTGTCTTTACCATGCTGCATCTCACTGTTGTTAATCAAATGACTTTGTCGAGCAGTACAATATCATAATTGTTACTTTATAACCATAATCAAAATAACTTTGCATCTGTTTCTTCCAATTTGCAATTTAACACTCATTTAAGCTTTCCATCTATGTAATGCAATGCTTATTATTCTAAAAGGGGGCATAGCACGTATTTTGGAAAAGATATAGTTTTAATGTTTCACTGACAATTGTACGTTACAGTTAAATGTATTATATTGATAGTGTCAAAAATCCCATTACACACACCAATCACTTTAATCACTTAATCACTTTTAACAAATTATGAATATTCACATAAAGTCCATTGGTACCAATTTGTGTATGAAAACCTTTCATTCATTTTATTAAGAAAATAGAATCGCATCACTTTACATTATATATTTTATTATTTAACGTACTATACCGTCTCCGACTCACCGTAGCCCATTGATTGCCAATCAATTATCTCTCGACCCATAACACAGAAAAAACAATACGGGAGTTACCTGCACATCCCCGCCGCGCCACCTATGGTCACGTGACCAAAACCTCATTCCAACTTCCTGTCGCTCAGTGAACGGTCGTGTTTCTGAGCGCTCTCGAAGTTATATTGCCTTGGATTGTATTAAAGTATACTCCTTTTTTCTCTCGTTCCCTTTACTTGGGGGTAGGGTTCTTTCTCCTATCTCCTGGTTTGGTTTCCAATTGTGTAATTGGAATTTAGACTGGTTGCCTGTGTATCAGGCAGGCTAGTCAGTGTCGCGCTACCCTGCTTGGGTCGCGCTGCTCGTGTTGCACGTGCTTGCTCGTGCGTCTCGGCTTGTAGGTCTCGCCTACGGGTACCTGACCTTTGACCCCGCGGTTGGTGCGTGGGACGTGTGCAGGCAGCGTGCGGCTTGCCGTCCGCTCCTCGGGGGTTCGTCCTTGCTCCGCTTGGTTCACCGGGCGAGTGACGGACTGGAGTGGAGGGTCCACCCTTCGTCGGTGGTCCACCCTTCGTTCGCTGCGCGGTTGCTTCACTTCGCTCCGCTCTGGTTCACCTGGCGAGTGACGGACTGGAGTGAAGGGTCCACCCTTCGTTCGGTGGTCCACCCTTCGTTCGGTACGCGGTTGCTTCGCTTCGCTCCGTCTTGGTTCACCTGGCGGGTGTCGGACCTGGGTGACTGGTTCGTTCTTCACCCTCGTCGCGGGTGATTCACTTCACTCCTCCTCGGTCCGTCGGGCGAGTGACGGACGTGAGTGTCGGGCCGGTTCGGTTCACTTGTGACGGGAACCAGGGTATCGTCAGCGATGTACCCTGGCTTCTGTGGACGTTGTGGACTTCGGAAGTCGGGGACCCATGATCCCCACTCCCTCTGTCGCGCTTGTACTTCCACCTGTTCTTGGCAGGACAGGTGTGAGGAATGTGAATCTCTCACTTCGGAACAATTTAGAGCGTACCTTCGAGCTCTAAGGAGAAGTGAGAGGGACGCTGTAACGTCCAAACGTAGGGTGCGGACTGCCGGGAACCCTTCGGCTTCGTCCACCATCACCTCCCCCACGGACGGGTTGATAATTTCGGAGGATACGAGGGAGTTTGAGACGGAAGGTCTGGTTTCAGATTCGGACAGGGGCGTACATGGGGGTAGGGATGGGAGCCCTTCCCCTCCCCCTACCCCTCGTCCCTCCGCTCTTCACCGTTCCTCTTCGGTGTCCTCCGTTCCCTCCCGAGTGTCGCCCGTTCGGATGCGGAGGAAGTCCAAAAAGAAGAAGAAGAAGTCAGAGGAGCGTGCACCCTTCGACCAGGCTGCCTTCTCCGCGAAGCTGCTTGCGTCGGTGAAGGATATGGTTTCGGGGTTGTTGGACGCCAGGGGAACCGTTCCCCCCGATAATGTACGTCGGGAGGTGTCCCCCCCACCCGTGGATAGGTCCACCCAGGACTCCCCTCCTCAACGCACTGGGCGTAGGGTCACTCTCCTTTCCCCGGAGGTGTCCCCCAGTGACACGTCGAACCCCGCCCTGTCACCTCATTCGGACCAACAGTTCGTGGATACGACGGACCCCCCCTTCATTCCTATCACCGAGAGTGGGGGCGGGAATGCATCGGGTTCGGATGCGACTGATAAGATGGATGCGGTGGCGGAGTGGGCGGGGCTTGTCTTGCGGGAGGTGGACGATTCCCCGTCATCGACCAAGCGGGCTCGTCTTGAATCCTTCTGCGAGGATGAAGCCCCCCGCTCCGCGAGACAGGTCTTCCCCCCCCATCGGCTGTTTGACACGGCGGGGAAGGATTTCGGCTCGGCGATTTCGGCCGCCGCACCGGGGAGACTCATTCCTCCACTTGTGCTGACGGACCGTCAGCGGTCAACCCTTCCGGTGGCGGACCCACCGATTCCACTTAACCCTCCCACTTTGGATGAGGACATCAGGCGGGTGGCCGCACCCTCCGCGGCTCACCTCGTGTCGGATGCCCATCTTGTCCACCTGGACAAGGAGGCCAGGTCCATCCTGGGGACGGTGAACTCTGTCGCCCATGCCTGTCAGGCAATGACAGCCTTCGCAAGGGAGGCGGAGATGGACAAGGGGGCCCCAGCTCTCTACCGTGCGTTCGGCTCCGTGGCGGGAGGTTTAGCGCAGGTGATGCTGAGTGCAGGACGCATCTCGGCGGGGGTCACCAACTTGCGTAGGGACGGGTTCCTCGGACGGACCAACCTCCCCGTCGGGATACGGAGCAATCTCCGTGGAGTGTCGGGGTCAGCCCACACCTTGTTTGCCGGGGCGATACCGGAAGCCCTCCGTCAGCGTCACGAATTCCAGCAACAGGACCTGACTAACAGGCTCGCGGTAGAGCGGAGGCAGGGGTTCACCACACCTAAGAAGGGGAGACCTACGTACAAAGCCCCACCCCCCAGTACGGGGGGGGTGTCGTTTCGGTTCGGGGGTCGGGGAGGAAGAGACTCGGGCAATGTCTCCGGCCCCTCACCAGGCAAACGTACCCCTCAGAAGAAATGGCCCAAGCGGGGGAAAGGTCCCTTCACCCCGAGGAAACAGTGACACGTGGCGTCCGCCCCTGCTCCCCCCACCTACGATTTCTCACTGGGATGGCCCTGTCGGAGGGCGTCTCAGCCAGTTCGCAGCGAACTGGAGGCAACTAGGATTGGATCCCTTTGTGTGTCGGATTCTGGAGCGGGGGTTTCAGATACCAGTCTCGTCTCCCCCTCCGCTCACCTGCTCTCCAACGGAGCGTCCACTGGCAGCCGACAAGCTTGCCCTCACGTTGGAGCAGGTGGAGATTCTCATCTCCAAGGAGGCGGTGGAGGAAATCCCGCTCCAGGATCTCTCCCCCGGGTTCTACTCACCCGTGTTCGTTCGACCCAAGAGAGACTCGGGAAAATGGCGGCTCATTCACGATATGTCGGTGTTCAACCGCTCCTACCTCGTACGGCCGCCATATTTTCGTCTCTTGACTGTGTCGTCAGTAATGCTATTACTGGAGCAATCGGATTGGATGATATCCCTAGATCTTCAGGATGCGTACTTGCACATTCCCATCTTCCGGGAACACCGCAAGTTCCTCCGGTTCGTCCTGGGGGGGCGCCACTTTCAGTGGAACGTGCTCCCGTTCGGGATATCATCCGCTCCGTGGCTTTTCACCAGAGTGACCCAACCAGTGGTCCACTTCCTTCACCATCACGACGTACAGTTCGCCATGTACCTGGACGACGGGTTCAGTCACCACCACTCCCCCACAATCCTCGCGGAGCAGCGGGATTTCGTGATCGGCCTGTTCAGGAGGCTGGGGTGGCTGGTAAACCTGGACAAGTCGGACTTACAGCCAACCAACGTGCTCACCTTCCTGGGCGCCAGACTGGATACAGTTCGTTACAGGGCCTTCGTTCCCAAGGAGCGGATGGCCAGGATAGACAGCCTATTAGATCGGGGACTCAAGGGTCCGCTTCTGCTCCGACAGTGGCAGCGGATCCTAGGGTTACTCACATCAGCTCAGGACCTCACCGCGAGGGGACGGCTGGAGCTGAGACCCCTCCAGGTTTTTATCAACCCGCACGTCAGGGAGGAAGTGTGCAGACACGTGTTTCCACTTCCCCAGAGGCTAGTCCCCCACTTAGCGTGGTGGACAGTGGAGGCGAACGTGTTCTCGGGTGTTCCACTCAGACCTCCCGTGCCGACCGAGCACCTCTTCGTGGACGCTTCCACGCAGGGGTGGGGGGCCCACCTGGGAACGGAACAGACGGCGGGGCTCTGGTCGTTGGCCCAGCGTTCGTGCCACATCAACGAGCTGGAAATGGAAGCCATCAGGCTGGCGATCTGTCATTGGTCCGCTCGGCTGTGGGGTCAAGTGCTACTCGTGCACACGGACAGCTCAACAGCGGCCTGGGGGATAAACAAGCAAGGCTCGACCAGGGCAGTCGGCATCCTCAGGCTAGCACTGGACCTCTTCCGCGTGACGGACGGGCTGCACATGTCGGTTCGCGCGGTGCACATTCCGGGGGTGAAGAATGTGCTGGCGGACGCCCTTTCCAGGCCGGACAAACCGCCGTCCACGGAGTGGAAACTCCTCCCCCAGGCGTTTCAACAAGTGTGCCAGCACTTCGGGAGGCCGCACATAGACCTGTTTGCGACCCGGCTGAACCACCAGCTGCCGGTCTACGTCTCCCCAGTTCCCGACCCCGGGGCGTGGGGCCTAGACGCTCTGTCATTCGAGTGGGAGGGGATGGACGCCTACGCTTTTCCTCCCCCGAGTATTCTCACTCAAGTTGTGGCGAAGATCAAGGCCACTCGGACGATCAGGCTCATCCTGATAGCTCCCCTCTGGCCAGCGAGGCAGTGGTTCGTACCTCTCCGGAGGATGTGTCTGGAGGACCCAATCCCCATTCCTCTCAGGTGGAATCTCTTAGTGAGCGAGCCAAGCGGGCGGGTGCACGAGAACCCGCAAGCACTGGATCTTCACGCTTGGCTTGTCTCCAAAAGGGGCTGAAAGGGGCGGGCTTCTCTGAGAAAGTCGCAGCCGCGGTTTCCTCCGCCCAGCGGGTCTCCACTCGCAAGCTGTATGATGTACAGTGGGGATCATTTGCTTCGTTTTGTTTGGACAAGGGATGGGACGTCCAGGTAGCAACTGTCCCTCAGGTGGCGGAGTATCTAGTGTATCTCCGGGAGGAGAGGGGACTTAAGGCCTCCTCTATTAACACCCACCTAGCGGCGATCATGTCGGTTTTACGCAAGCGGGACCCCTCTGTGGACATCTCCGTCCTCAAGGAAGTGGTCAGAACCTACCGTCAGGAGGACGGACGGCTCAGACCCAGGCCTCCCGAATGGGACTTAGCGATCGTTCTGGAACACTTATGTTCAGACTTCTACGAGCCCCTGACGGAGACCATCATTCTCCGACTGACGGTCAAGACTGCCTTCCTGGTGGCGATGGCTTCGGCCGCAAGGGTCTCGGAGTTACATGCGCTGCAGGCCGATTTGCTCCGCTTTGAAGCGACGGATGGTGGTAAGGCCACGCTGGGTCTTGCTCCCGACTTTGTGTGCAAGAACCAAGGGTCGGACGAACGGGGCAGGGTTTTCCACATTCCCGCCCTCTCAGGTTCGGTCTCCCCCATGGACGAAGAGAGCAGACTCCTTTGTCCGGTTCGAGCGCTTCGGGTGTATGCTGAGCGCACGCGGTCCCTCAGGCAGGGGAGGAGGAGGCTGTTTCTGCCTCATTCCCAGCGTAGCACGAAGGAGATAGACAAACGCCTCTTGGGGGTCTATCTGCGGTCTGCTATCCTGGACGCCTACAAGGCCAAGGATCTAGCACCGCCGGCTCGTACTAACCCGCATGAGATCAGGGCGATCTCAGCCACAATGGCTTTTCACAGCAACATCGCCGTAGCGGACATCATGTCGGGCTGTTTTTGGAAGTCCGGCATGGTTTTCGCTAACCACTACCTCCGAGACTTGTCCACGGAAGACCTCGCGGGTGTTACCAGGCTGGGGCCTCAGGTGTTCGCTCAGCATCGCACGGCGGGTTCTGCTTTCCCCAGGGGGGTCACAGCTCAACGTTAGGGCTTATTTTGCTTTTTGTTGTTTGCTCAATAAACTTCGCATCGCACCTCCGTGTCTCGTTGGGTTCTTCTTTCGGTTCGGGGTGGGCTCCTTCCTTAGCGGGGGTCCTGGACTCCCACCCCTAGCCATACGGAAGTAAGGGGAAGTACCTGCGCTCCTGCCGCCTCGCTCTCGCAGCCCTCCACCCTCTGTGGTAGTCGGGGCTACGGTGAGTCGGAGACGGTATAGTACGTTAAATAATAGTACGTTTTTGAGTAAACGTCATTATTTGTACTTACCGTCGACGACTCACCAATCATTATTTTCCCACCCTTGCCTCCCCTCCTGCGAGTAGGTTCGCTCTAGCGTTCACGAGCTCCAGGTAGGTTGGAATGAGGTTTTGGTCACGTGACCATAGGTGGCGCGGCGGGGATGTGCAGGTAACTCCCGTATTGTTTTTTCTGTGTTATGGGTCGAGAGATAATTGATTGGCAATCAATGGGCTACGGTGAGTCGTCGACGGTAAGTACAAATAATGACGTTTACTCAAAAACGTACTATTTATTACTGCTTCGTTTAGTTTTAAGACATTGTCTTTCAATGGGAATAATTTATTTAAATTTTCCTGATAACACTTTATATTCTCCCTAAACTGTGCTACTGCCCCTTTAACAGTTAACCCGTTATCAATCACATGAATGGAAAGACGGGCTGTGTTACAAAGAGGAAGTAAAATTGTTATAACCTTGTTTAGAGCAAAACGGGAAATAAAGTCTAGATGAACTGAATGAAAAGTTTTAAGAAATAACGTTACACAATTGAAGGTACAGTAAGCTTTCTTACAAACTTCAAAACTTTGCGGCAACCGATTGTTGTTGTCAAGGTTATATAAGTATGACTTTTGAATATCGTCAAGGTCGTCAAGAATTTGTATTACTCAATGTTCAAATTATCTACTGTATTATTTCTGTATGAAAATTTTTTCCATTATAATAGTCTTTTCATACGACGCTGTACATTTCTGTAAGCATGAAATAAACTTTTTTTCTGACTGCAGATGAAATGAAACGTTCCGATCGTTTAAGGTTATGTTTATAAACTGGTTTATTTTGCAGGTAACATCAGTGACACATTACAACTATTTCTTGTGCAACAGTGGCCATTGTAAACAATGAATGGTGATTTAATCAGCGACAAAGCCTGTCAGTTCCCCGTTAAGTAGCGCGTTAACCATGCGTGACAGTTGCATAGCAGGGGCGTTATAATGAGGGCAGGTGGTAGAGGAGGAAAACTTTAACATGGAATATCTTCGTTTCTAATAAACCCACAAACTTCATAATTTCACATTATATCAAATTGAATAAGCAGTTTTATAATATGTAAAAAGATCTTAATTATCTTACAAAAAATAAAAACTCGAAATTTCTAGAAATTTCTAGAAATTTCTAGAAATTTCTAGATACGCACTAGAAATTTTCTAGATACGCTCTAGAAAATTTCTAGATACGTTCTAGAAAATTTCTAGATACGTTCTAGAAAATTTCTAGAAATTTCTAGAAAGGGGGTACTTTCTTTCTGGTTTAACTGTATGTTATTATTTTTCAAGTAATCAGTTCCATAAATTACAGTAACAGAATTGTTCTGATTATACAAATATGCATTCAAATATTATTTATACATTTATATATATACAAAATTATATATACACACTTACATACAAAGAAACAAATACATAACACCTAAATTTTATATCTAAATGTAAATAGACATTCCAAAGTAGAAGTGACATCTCTAAATTTCACCTATAATAATCATGCTGACAATTTTGTGCAATGATTGGTCCCTTAAAAATGGTTGCCTTCAGCCTTGAAGTCTGCTTGTGCTGTCAAGCTGCATTAGGTAAGCATACAACACTTTATACCTCATCCTCGATTATCCAGCGCTTCGGCGCTGGATTATCGAGGATGTTTATACCTTTAACATTTGCTTAACACTTGGAATATGGCTGCTTAATATGATGGAGAATACAAATCACTAAAAAAGAAATAAAGTTAATGTATAAATGAGGAAAAAATGTAACGAGAACTCTGTAACTTGCCGTCTGCTAATAAAGGGAGACAACTCACAAAACAAGGGAGAAGTCATTTTTCCAAAATTTATTTCACACGTAAATTTTGTTTATTTTAAACATTTTTTTTGATGATTTATCTTCTAAAACATGATATATGATTTCATTCCAAATAAAATTGAATCAGATCATTTATTTCTTGGATGATTTTATAATTTTATTGCAACACATTTCTTTTGTTTCAGATAAAATGGAAGCTTAGTTAAGCACAGGGGTCCAATTATGTCCGAGAATAATCCACCATTGAAACGAAGCAAACATGATTTTGGAGTATGCATAATTTGCAATGGAAAATCATCAGCTGCAGAATTAGTTTGCCCACAAGATGAACGTTCATGGACAGTTTTATTTGATGCAGCAATCATAAGTCAGTTTCAACCAATCGTCAAAGTCGGCAAGCAATTCCAGAAGAAGTAATCTATCACAGACAGTGCAGAAGTGACTTCACTCATAAGAAGCAACTTTTTCACATTTCAAGACTAGAAACTGAACAAAATCATGGAACTCCTTTCACAACAAGGCATATGAGCCGTGAAAATATTGCCTCGAATTCTAGGGTTTACAACAAGGTATGCATATTTTGTGAACGTCAAACAAAATATGTCAAAGGAACAAACAGTCGTGAACCACTAGACCTGCAGTTGGCCTTAGAGCTGAGCGTGAGAGCGTGATATAGCCACTAAACGTTTGGATGAAAACATATTATCCATCACTTCACGGGACATAGTCGCAGCTGAGGCACATTACCACATGACATGCTACAAAAACTACACACGTCAGAAATGTGACAGTGAAAAAAGAATTTCTGAAGCTACTGACCTTTATAAACAGGTAGAAGAGTAATCTTTGGGAATGCTTTATAAATATATCCGACAAGATATATTCACATCACCCAGTATTGTTTCACTTATTGAACTGACCACAACTTTGCTATCATTCATGCAGTCACGTGGAGTTGAAACAATTAAGGAATCAACAAAAAACCATCTTCGTAGAAATCTGCAGTCTGAATTTGGAGATGCTTTGCATTTCTTCACAGTTGGACGCAATGTGTATATAAAGACAGATAATCTATTGGTAGAAAAGATTGCTTCTGATTACATTTCCCTCAAAAGCAAATTAGACTCAGATGCTAAAAAGGACAACATGGAAATGAAAGCAAGTACTGTTGCAAAGTGGAGAAATCAAAGCATACTTTAAGGAAAAGCCATGGCCCCCTAAGCTTGAAGATTTGACTCCAGATTACACTGACATCCTTAACACTCTCACAAAGTTTTAAGATGTCTTGCTTGGTGGTTTGAGTGAACCTTCTTCACGCATTAAGAGATTGTCTTCATCCAGTTCTTGATCCGGTTGTGACGTCAGAATGGCTGGACGTGTTGTTTTCAGCTCTCACAAATCTATGTGAAATTTCATCTAATTCAAAGAAACTTGAGGGGATTTCAAGCCTAGAATGTTACCAAAGTGAGCATATATATAACAATTATCATATGTGTGAACGATATGAACAGATGAAAGTACATTTTATAGATATTTGACGGATTGGAAATATTGTCATTACTCGAACTACTGACCCAATGTGCTTACTCTATTGACTTGATGGATAACACACCTAGTTCAACTAAACGCAATAGAGACCTTTTTACATCTCCCGAAAGTGACATAGACTATTAAAGACAGTGTAATATAATGTCAGTTTCGTCGAACGCAAGTGCCTCCGAATCTGTTTATGAAATGGAGGCTCGAGACGAACTTATATCGACAGAACAATCCTCTATCAGTGATGTTGTTAAACAATTACTTGCAGCCCTGCAGAACAATGACATTCTCACTGTAATCGGTAAAACAGTATCCGATGTCATTACACCTACCTTAAAAGAAGAAATATCACAACTAGTTGAACAAAATAAACGCCTAGAAAGGAAGGTAACTGAACTGAAAGGCATGATTGACGAAACAGATGAACTGATAGAAACTCTAAATGACAAAGTTGATAGAATGGAGCAGTATACCCGTCGAAATATTGTTAGGATAAGAGGCGTACCGGAGGTAGCGGGTGAGGATACAGACAAGTTGGTACTGGAAATCCATCGGTGTCGATCTCTCTCCAGCAGACATCGATGCAGTCATCGCGTACCGAGGTTTCCTAAAGCAGGTCTCAGCTTTGTCATGTTCGTGAGCAACGTCATCCTCGATTATCCAGCGCTTTCGTTCCGATAAATCTACACTACAAGCCCTGGAAAACTTTATGAGGTTTTACCTCGAACCAAATTTTCTCCCTTTGCAATGACTCAGCAAAACGCTTACTTGAGTCGAGTTGTTTACGCAAGTAGTGTCTGCGTTTCGTTTCTGATTGGATAAACTTGGATGCAAAGGGTGGTCTTTGGTTTGAGGTAAAACCCTTGTAAATTTTTCCAGGGCTTGTAGTGTAGATTAATCGGAACGAAAGCGCTGGATTATCGAGGATGGAGCAACGTCAGTAAACGCAATCTTCTGAATAGCAGGTCCAAACTCAAATTTAAACAACAACCTGGCCACAAAGTTTTTGTTAAGAGTATAGTCTACCCAGTAATAAAAGTTTCAAGAATTTTCTCATTTTAGGTATATAGGTACCTTTTTGATGTGCTGAGTTCGAAAATGAAATAAAATTTGGGTGGTACGGAACGATTTAAAGAGTTATATGCAATTTAAAATTTGACCCTACTTGAAAAATCTGAAAAATATAAATATATTTTTCTTTAAGTTGTAACTTTTTTATTTATGATTGTTTTTGAAAGATTTTTGCAACTTTAGAACCAACTGATGGTAAACTTGATATCATAACATACAAATATTAAATATTGTCAAATTATGAATATCAGGGGGAATTTAAGTTCAATATTCTAATTATATATTCATGTTTTTTTCACCTAATGCGTAAAATATATAATTTATGATTTCAACGATTTTATGAAAACTTCGGACATAAAAGGTTGCAATATATCACTTCTATATATATTTAAATATTTTGGGGTCACCGAATTAATTATTCCTCTATCACGTTTTGAAAATCGATAACGGCGTCAAAATTGACCCGAATTTCGCTTACGGCTAGACTGTGCGTGCATCACGGTTCGAGGAAATCCATCCAAGCTTGGATGTTTATTTGCACCATGATCATGTGTTCACTGTCTTTATTCTATAGTACATAAAAACAACTAAAACATGATCATAGATGCTAAAATACTTAGACTGACGAACATGCTAAAATAACAGGTTCAATGTGTTTGCCATTTCTGCCGACCCGCACCCTCCGGCAGTGGGAACTTTCCTGTACGGATCACGGCACTTAGGCCACAGGCCTACATCGCCATTTAATCAGGCCGAATAATATGGGAAGAAGTGAACAATAAACCAAAACCTACTTATTTGAAAGAAATGATTTCATATTTCAAGGATATAGAGAAAATGATGAAGTTAGAAAGTTCGACTGAATAAAAAGTTTAGTCCGCCCAAACGTATCTTCTCTAACTGGATATGAACTGAGAAATACTTCTCATCTTCAAACTATCAAATGCAATACAAGTCTTTATTCTAAATCTTTTATCCCAGATACGATACATATTTGGAATTCTCTTCCACAAGATCTAGTTAACGCTAATACTATAGGGGAATTCAAGAACAAACTTAAGGAACAAAACAACACAGTTTTTTATTTTGATATCTTCGATGGGTCTAGATTCTGCCAAATCATTCACTCACGTTTTCGGCTTGGGTGTAGCGATCTTAACCGAGATAAGTTTAATAGATTTATTTCTTATAGCTCTGAATGTAATTGCGGGTATCACACTGAAGATGCTCTTCATTTCTTTTTTACCTGTCCCGCTTTCAGTGACATAAGAGCAGATGCATTCTTTTTCAAAAAAGGGTTTAACTTGTCTTCAATTTTCTATAGACATCCAGGCTCATTAAAACATGTAAACAAAGAATTACTTAAGTCAGTACATCATTATATCGTTGTATCAAAGAGAGTTTCAGATTTCACATAAGATGATTAAATATTTAATTTGAGACCTTGACTTTCTGGACTATCCGTATTTGCTGGACTATCCTTATTTGTATATCATCTTATCAAAATATGTGCCTGAGCCTTAGATTGCTATAGTTTCAAAATCATTGTTTCAATATTGTCTCTGTATATTATATGTGTAATAACTTGTCCATGTGTACGTCACTTTGATTTAACTGTATTTTGTTAGGGAGCGGCATTAATATAAGCATCATTTGCTTGTTTGCCAATCCCGGTTTCTTTATGGAAATAAAAATATGTTTAAACCAAATTCCTAGATTGTGAAGGGCTCTTAGCTTGTCATGATGTCCAACTGACGGAGAGGTGTTGTCCATTTCAATATTGTGAAGGACTGTGAGCTGTTTTCTTTGTTCGCGAAATGGTGTATCGGGTGATTCCCAGGTTGTGAAGGAATGTGTTCATATTTTTTAGAACAAGAACTATTTAAATAGAAGAAGAAGAAGAACATTATTTTAGTTAAGTATCACATGTTACAGAACCAAATACATACAAATATAAAACATGTTTAAAAGTAACATCCAGCCAATAGGCCTACGAGACACTATTTTTCATTTAAAACAATACATGAAAAAATATATTATTAAAATAATAAAATAAATATAACGGTAAAATCCTGGGATTGTGAACGGCTATGTGTGTTTCTTTTGAAAGACAGATTTTAGAATATTGAAATCAATGATCGAAAATATATTGTCTGATAGAAAGGATAGTTAGCAGTAAACCTTGTTATTGTTATTAACGCCCGTCTGTATTACTTTTTCAGTGCTTAGAATTTTTTTACCTAAGTAAATATACCTTTTAAGAGCCAATTTTAAGGCACATATAAATTGTTGGTACTAAAAAAAATTCAATGCAGTGTCTTTGGAATACTGTACTCTGTTTACCGTCTTTGACATTTACTGGTTATCGTTATAAATATACTTCAAATTCATATTCTTAAGGATTTGTATTTAACAACCTTGATTTGGCGGAATGAAGACCAGAAGAGCAGTGGCATGTGCATACAATACATGTATTTTATCAAAGACTTCACATTTGACTATATCACATATGAGAAACTTATTTTGAAATTTGGAATAACATTTTTATCATTTCTATGTGAAATGTCATAATCTTTCAATTACATGTATGTGTAATCTTGTGATCTCTGTGGCAAATGCTTGATTAATCCTTACCCATAGCATTGTTACGTTCTTAACGTTTAATCAATCCCCAATGAGGCTAAATCAGCTGCTCAAATCAGTCAACAAATGTACTTGAAATATACATTCAATTAGAAGGAGGAAGTTGGTGTGATTGTGCGAGATTGCAGCTCAAGTCCGACATGGACGCGACACAGTGACACGTTGTTGTGATAACCATCTGAAGAACCGTCAGACGGCTGGTCTAATTATATAACATGACACGGTATAAATTATTATTGATAGATAAAACTATTTCATCATGTATTCCTCTGTTAAAGCAACAGTTAAAGTTGGTGCCCAAACGACAACTTCTTTTAATACATCAGCTGGATTTAAGCAAGGTTGCATTTTAAGCCCTGTCTTATTCATATTTTTTATCAATGAACTTGTACATGAATTGTATAAAGCCTGTAACTACGGTATATTCGTTAATCAGAGTATTGCCGATGTAATGCTTTTATTATTTGCAGATGACGTTGTCCTATTTTCTTTTTCTGTTGTTGATTTACAGCGGCAATAAGATGTATAATATGAGTATTGTTTGAAATGGGGATAAACAAGTCTAAGATAACTGTATTCAGAAATGTAGGAATCCTATCTAAACATGAAAAAAAAATTGATTTATAATGATCAACATCTTGAAACTGTTACTTATTATAAATACCTTGGTATTGTATTTTCATCCAGATTAATATGGACAAAAGCCTATGAGACCTTAGCTATGCAAGCACGTAAAGCAATGGAACCAGTGTTAATTTTGCTGAATAAAAATAGACATATTGATTTCCAAAAATATTTGATTCCAAAATAAGTCCTATTCTAACATATGGTTCAGAAATATGGGGCGTAAAGTATCACAAAGTTTTAGAAAAGGTACAAACTAGCTTCTTTAAAAGATTTTAATAATAGTTAATCATTTGTTAACAATTTTCTGACAATTTTACATCACTCCATTTAATCTTATAAAGTAATCTATTATTTTAGTGCTCTTACCTATTTAATTACTTATTTGTTTATGGTATTAGTGCTCGTTTGCGTGTATATGTTGTCACTCATTGTTTTGTATTGTTTGAATGTGTTTACGATGTAACCAAAATTTTCTTCGGGATAATAAAGTCTTATCTTATCTTATCTTATCTTATTTCTAGGTGTTGGTAAATATGCTTCAAGTAAAGTTAATAAAAGTTCTAAAGGTTAAAAGATAAAATTAATTTGGAATTTAGTAATGTGGATGTGGCGTGGTACCTGAAAAAGATAGAAAGATAATATTTTGTATGGGAAATTTTATTGAGGTAAAAAGATTTAGCAAAGAAGTAATTTAGAAAAGAAGTAGCATTTGTAATGGAATGTTTACTTTTGATAAAATAGAATTGTAGTTGAATAATTGTGAGTGAATTGTATTTAAAGTTAATTTAAATTGGTGATGTTTTAGATTTAGATTTATTGAGTAATACTTATCTTTTTGGCTTGATATACTTAGTCCGTTATTTGCCGTTGTATCCAGCGTTGGTATCTTCGCAATGTGCGTTTTTTCTTTCTTGAAGGTCGTCTGATTGGTATTGCAAGTGTGCAAAGTGCAGGGGGGAAGTGACACCATACACTTAAGGTACAATACCTGTCCTCCCCACTGAACCCGGTTCAGAACCAGGCAGTGAGGGATTTGAGGTTTGGTGCTGAGAAAATTACCAGTTACACTTTAGTAAAGCCCCGGGGGTAGCCACACCGTGCACTTTTAATGAAGAGTTTTAACCATTTTGCCCTGTGCCAAGTCCTACCAGTTATCCCAAATATTGGAGGGATAAATATTATTTAAGGTGATAGGTGGAAATCTCCCGTTGGGAGCCTACCTGCCTGTTTGTATAGGCTTTGCGCGAGTGGTCCCGAAATAATGTATCTCGTGAACCCATCCAGCTCTGGTCGTGGGTCGCCATGACCAACACTTACCAGGCGAAGGAGGTTTAAGAGATCAGTCTCGCTTGCGTAGGGTCCTTCTGGGAGTATTACCAATGGGATGGTTTTTAGGGTTTGGTGACCCTTAGATTGGGTAGGGGATGTGGGGTTTTGTAGGAAATGGTTAGGAGTATGGGTGTAAGGCTAGGTGGTTATTAATTATAATGTTTTTTATAATTTAGTTTGTAGTAGGAATACTGAAAGGTACTGGTAATTTTTGGTATTGGCTAACAGTTCTTGTGGGTTGTTAGCGCTTACATTTTCTAGGAGTTGTCTCCTGTGTTTTTGGTATTTATCACATTGAAACAGAATGTGATGTATGGTGTCTTCGACATTACATTGATTGCATAGATTATTTGGTGCTTTCCCTATTTTGTGGAGATAAAAAACCCGTTACAAACATTGTTGAGCCTAAGTCTAGTTATTGCAACATCCACTCTTCTAAAGTTGTGGAAGTTTTTAACCTTTGTAACTTTTATAGGTTGTACTTGATAGTACTGGGTATGTCCCCAGTTGCCTTTAAAGTTTGTGTTGTATTCATCCGTTGTATTTGATTTACCATGCTCTTAATTTCTTTTTTAGTAAATGGTATGTTGACATTATTGCTGTGGGTAAGACCTGTTTTTGCTGCTCGGTCGGCTCTTTCATTGCCTGTTAGGCCTATGTGGGATTGCACCCATAAATAAATAAATCTAACATTGTTGCTATCCTGAGTTAGATAATTATACCCCTGGTAAATTTGATGGAGAAGTTCATGTCTATGTTTTTCCGTTTTGTTTTGTATAGCTTGTAGTGAGCTGAGTGAATCTGTAAATATAGCTATATTTCTGTGTTTCTAGCCTTTACTGGAAATGAGAGCTTGTCGAATAGCTACAAGTTCAGCTGTGAAGATAGAGGTTTTGTCTGGTAGTTTAAGGGATATATCTTCATCACCTGTGTGAGTGAAGGCTATCCCAGAGCCTACTCTTCCTTTTTGATCTTTAGAACCGTCAGTAAAGATTTGAATGTAATCAATTTGATTGTAGTTTTGTTCTATATAGACTTGAGTGTTACTGAGGTCACTAGGTTTGGGATTATTTTTGTCTATGAGGTCTTTCAATTTGATATCAACTTGGATATCGGGGATGTCTGGAGGTTTTAGGATATGCTTTGTATATGGGTCAGAAATAACATCTATTATATCAAGGTCATATTTGTCTATGTGTTTTTTCATGGTAACACCAAATGGTGTTGGTAATTTTTTTATTCTTTTTGTCATTATTTGTTTCTTTCTTGTGATAATGTTTTTTAAACATGGCTTATGCTGTGATCTAACAATAAAGTTGGTAATATTATCTTCCCATTCTTTTTCTAGCGGGAGTTCGCCTAGTTCATATCTAACTAGTTCAATTGATGTGCCGCTTTGGCATCCTGTTGGACTTTGATTTTCCTAATGTCACAAATTCACATTCATGAAAAAAGAATTCGAAATTATTCTTAGTTACTATTCAATAGTATCTAGGTCTCAATATCACTTAGAAACGAAAAACTCGTTATTTAACAAAGAACAGCTATCTGTCGGCTGACATAAAAAGGGTCTTCAAAAGAATTTTTGATGTAATCTCACGTTAGGCTCAGTAATGACCCACTTCCCAACAATGAAGCCATTGAGTCTATTAACATAAAACGAATGTTTTATTGAATATCACACTTTGAATCAACACGTTTGTGGTCTTAAGGAGAGATATATCTCATCATGTCGATGATCAGAAGTTTCCAAGCATTCAGCAGGTTGACTTGATTGCTACACAGTGTTTACGACCAGGATTGCTTCTATTGATGTCTGTTGTCATTGATTCAATATTCCATATTCATGCGGCGGAAATATTGAAGCGAAAACGTGGACACCACTTTCGACTGCAAATATATCTATCAATTGAGTGGACGAAGATTCTTCCCCGTTTTCCTAATTCACCTAGGAAACATTATTTGAAAATGATATCATATCTCAATAAACATCAAAAGATTGATGACAAATTCAATATGGGGATTCAAATTCAAATTCCTCACTTGTCAAGGAGTCTGTTCACAAAATTTCAGCTTTCTAGGCCTTATGCTTCTGGAGAAGAAAATATAAATAGGTTTTTAGGGCTTGGTCCCTGTGGCCCTTATCAGGGGTCACAGGGCCACCAAAGCTACAATTTATAATCTTCACTAGCCAAGGAGTCGGTACACAAAGTTTCAGCTTCCTAGGACTTATTTTTCTGGAGAAGAAGATGAAAATAAGTTTTAGGGCGTGCCCCCTGTGGTCCTTATTAGGGGGACACAGGGCCACCAAAGCTACAATTTATAATACTCATTCTCCAAGGAGTCTGTACAGAAAGTTTCAGCTTTCTAGGCCTAATGCTTCTGGAGAAGAAGATGAAAATAGGTTTTTATGGCTTGGCCCCTGTGGCCCTTATCAGGGGTCACAGGGTCACCAAAGCTACAATTAATAATCCTCACTAGTCAAGGAGTCTGTACACAAAGTTTCAGCTTTCTAGGCCTTATGCTTCTGGAGAAGAAGATCAAAAAAGGTTTTTAGGGTGTGGCCCCTGTGGTCCTTATTAGGGGTCACAAGGTCACCAAAGCTACAATTTATAATCCTCACTAGTCAAGGAGTCTGTACACAAAATGTCAGCTTTCCAGGCCTTATTGTTCTGGAGAAGAAGTCGAAATTCCACAAAGTTTACGGACGGACGGACGAAACCTAGTCATAAGTGGCAGGAAGACATATTCGATCCGATAGTGTTTATTATGTATTGTAAATAATAGGTCGATTAATTGAATGCATAATTTCAATATTAAACGTATTTGAGATGTTTCTTGAATTGTCCATAAAATCAAGCAATTTATAGATGTTATGCATAAATGGATTTATCTCGACTTGCACAGCAATGTCGGCTTACCAATAATCAAAACCGGTCACGTGCCGTAGGTATATTTAGCTATGTTAAACTGGGCCACGCGCTCCCCTAGTAGCAAGCAACGACGGAGTCAAGAGTTATTTCCCTTTGTTCGGTAAACAAAGGCTACGCTACGCTCCATTGCTGTAACGTCATGTATGCTTGGTGAATTCCCCTACATGCTAAAGTCATCTTTATGTAATAACTTTAAGGGTATAAGTAAAATGTTCTTCAAACAATAGATTGGTACCGCTAAAATACATTTGCAAGTCATACGGCATCTCAACGGCATTTTGACCCGCTCAATCGCAGCAAGGTTGGCTATCGGCGAGCTCAACATTCAAATCAAGCAAACAGAAAGCCGATCTATGAACTTCGGTTAAGTTAAAAGGCATCGCTATTTGTTTATTGTACTCTCAAACCAACCTGTACATTCTGCTATGATGCCTGTCTTATCTATAACTCCGACACTATCAAACTCTCTCGGCCCTACTCGACAGTCCGCCATGACAGTAACGGGGCTTCTACGGCCGCTTCAAATCGAATTTTCTTCCATATCCAAAGATATTTTTGCAGATAAGAGTTTAGTTTTCAATGAATTTAAACCAACGATGATCTAGAATGATGTAACGTAGGTGATATTA
>CAKAJN010000192.1:0-26549 GCA_916613615.1 Steromphala cineraria
AATTGCTCCTGGGACCATCACGAAGAACTTTTATCCATTTCCGAAGACCAAAAAAGTGCCGGTTTTCGCTAATTTGGGCGTAATCGCAGTTATTAAAGCCCCTTAACCCTCAACGCGCAAGAATTCCAAGTCATCTAAGTCACCAAAAGTAGGGTTGTGGCATATCAAAATGTAGCTGAGATCATTTCGAACGACATAAGTTGGTCCAAAAATTCCAAAAAAGCGACGGTTTTCCCAATATTTGATGAAATCGCTTAATCAAGGGGCATAACTCTTACCCACTAAAATTTTCAAAGTTGCAAAAATAGGGTTGTGACCCATCTAATTGCTCCTGGGACCATCACGAAGAACTTTTATCCATTTCCGAAGACCAAAAAAGTGCCGGTTTTCGCTAATTTGGGTGTAATCGCACTTATTAAAGCCCCGTAACCCTCAACGCGCAAGAATTCCAAGTCATCTAAGTCACCAAAAGTAGGGTTGTGGCATATCAAAATGTAGCTGAGATCATTTCGAACGACATAAGTTGGTCCAAAAATTCCAAAAAAGCGACGGTTTTCCCAATATTTGATGAAATCGCTTAATCAAGGGGCATAACTCTTACCCACTAAAATTTTCAAAGTTGCAAAAATAGGGTTGTGACCCATCTAATTGCTCCTGGGACCATCACGAAGAACTTTTATCCATTTCCGAAGACCAAAAAAGTGCCGGTTTTCGCTAATTTGGGCGTAATCGCACTTATTAAAGCCCCGTAACCCTCAACGCGCAAGAATTCCAAGTCATCTAAGTCACCAAAAGTAGGGTTGTGGCATATCAAAATGTAGCTGAGATCATTTCGAACGACATAAGTTGGTCCAAAAATTCCAAAAAAGCGACGGTTTTCCCAATATTTGATGAAATCGCTTAATCAAGGGGCATAACTCTTACCCACTAAAATTTTCAAAGTTGCAAAAATAGGGTTGTGACCCATCTAATTGCTCCTGGGACCATCACGAAGAACTTTTATCCATTTCCGAAGACCAAAAAAGTGCCGGTTTTCGCTAATTTGGGCGTAATCGCACTTATTAAAGCCCCGTAACCCTCAACGCGCAAGAATTCCAAGTCATCTAAGTCACCAAAAGTAGGGTTGTGGCATATCAAAATGTAGCTGAGATCATTTCGAACGACATAAGTTGGTCCAAAAATTCCAAAAAAGCGACGGTTTTCCCAATATTTGATGAAATCGCTTAATCAAGGGGCATAACTCTTACCCACTAAAATTTTCAAAGTTGCAAAAATAGGGTTGTGACCCATCTAATTGCTCCTGGGACCATCACGAAGAACTTTTATCCATTTCCGAAGACCAAAAAAGTGCCGGTTTTCGCTAATTTGGGCGTAATCGCACTTATTAAAGCCCCGTAACCCTCAACGCGCAAGAATTCCAAGTCATCTAAGTCACCAAAAGTAGGGTTGTGGCATATCAAAATGTAGCTGAGATCATTTCGAACGACATAAGTTGGTCCAAAAATTCCAAAAAAGCGACGGTTTTCCCAATATTTGATGAAATCGCTTAATCAAGGGGCATAACTCTTACCCACTAAAATTTTCAAAGTTGCAAAAATAGGGTTGTGACCCATCTAATTGCTCCTGGGACCATCACGAAGAACTTTTATCCATTTCCGAAGACCAAAAAAGTGCCGGTTTTCGCTAATTTGGGCGTAATCGCACTTATTAAAGCCCCGTAACCCTCAACGCGCAAGAATTCCAAGTCATCTAAGTCACCAAAAGTAGGGTTGTGGCATATCAAAATGTAGCTGAGATCATTTCGAACGACATAAGTTGGTCCAAAAATTCCAAAAAAGCGACGGTTTTCCCAATATTTGATGAAATCGCTTAATCAAGGGGCATAACTCTTACCCACTAAAATTTTCAAAGTTGCAAAAATAGGGTTGTGACCCATCTAATTGCTCCTGGGACCATCACGAAGAACTTTTATCCATTTCCGAAGACCAAAAAAGTGCCGGTTTTCGCTAATTTGGGCGTAATCGCACTTATTAAAGCCCCGTTACCCTCAACGCGCAAGAATTCCAAGTCATCTAAGTCACCAAAAGTAGGGTTGTGGCATATCAAAATGTAGCTGAGATCATTTCGAACGACATAAGTTGGTCCAAAAATTCCAAAAAAGCGACGGTTTTCCCAATATTTGATGAAATCGCTTAATCAAGTGGCATAACTCTTACCCACTAAAATTTTCAAAGTTGCAAAAATAGGGTTGTGACCCATCTAATTGCTCCTGGGACCATCACGAAGAACTTTTATCCATTTCCGAAGACCAAAAAAGTGCTGGTTTTCGCTAATTTGGGCGTAATCGCACTTATTAAAGCCCCGTAACCCTCAACGCGCAAGAATTCCAAGTCATCTAAGTCACCAAAAGTAGGGTTGTGGCATATCAAAATGTAGCTGAGATCATTTCGAACGACATAAGTTGGTCCAAAAATTCCAAAAAAGCGACGGTTTTCCCAATATTTGATGAAATCGCTTAATCAAGGGGCATAACTCTTACCCACTAAAATTTTCAAAGTTGCAAAAATAGGGTTGTGACCCATCTAATTGCTCCTGGGACCATCACGAAGAACTTTTATCCATTTCCGAAGACCAAAAAAGTGCCGGTTTTCGCTAATTTGGGCGTAATCGCACTTATTAAAGCCCCGTAACCCTCAACGCGCAAGAATTCCAAGTCATCTAAGTCACCAAAAGTAGGGTTGTGGCATATCAAAATGTAGCTGAGATCATTTCGAACGACATAAGTTGGTCCAAAAATTCCAAAAAAGCGACGGTTTTCCCAATATTTGATGAAATCGCTTAATCAAGGGGCATAACTCTTACCCACTAAAATTTTCAAAGTTGCAAAAATAGGGTTGTGACCCATCTAATTGCTCCTGGGACCATCACGAAGAACTTTTATCCATTTCCGAAGACCAAAAAAGTGCCGGTTTTCGCTAATTTGGGCGTAATCGCACTTATTAAAGCCCCGTAACCCTCAACGCGCAAGAATTCCAAGTCATCTAAGTCACCAAAAGTAGGGTTGTGGCATATCAAAATGTAGCTGAGATCATTTCGAACGACATAAGTTGGTCCAAAAATTCCAAAAAAGCGACGGTTTTCCCAATATTTGATGAAATCGCTTAATCAAGGGGCATACAGTAGTGTGAATAAGTAACTATATCATGAACGAGTGTGTCATGCGTTGCCCACCAGTGACCCACCGGTGGGCAACGGGTGAGCCACGGGCGACCACTCGTTGCTCACTGGTGAGCAACCAGTGACCAACGGGTGTGTCACTGGTGTGCCGTCTGGCTGGATAATTGAGGGTGCGCCACGGCCTTGTCAAAGTGAAGACAACATACATAAAATCGCTTGGCAATGAGTATAGTGTTATAAGGATTACGTTGTGCTCTGTTGACTTGAAAGATCTTTGTACAATTTGATAAGTGTTCACGTTAACAGATATGTTGAACTTGTTGATTATATTGATTTTGAACTTTCAAATTATCTTGACTTTGTAAAAAACTGACTTTGACGACATTAATATTTTGTAAAATGTAAACTATAAACAAACTTTGTGAAATATTCAGTTAGAAAGATATTTTGATTATAAGAAATATTGACTTTGAAAAAGTATTTTTATATAATTTTGAAAAGTATTTTGATTTTGTGAAATATTGACTTTGAAACATTTCATGATTTTAAGAGATACTGAGTTTAAAAGACCTTTCCTTCTTTAGAAATATTTACTTTGAATATTTATTTTATTTTGTGCAATTTTGACTTTGAAAGACATTTGATTATGTTAAATATTTACTTTGAAGTATACATTGGAATGTTGTGATTTGGTGGAATTTATACTTTAAAGTACGTTTTAGTACATTTAGTGATATATTGACTCTGTCACATACTTGGATTGGAGTGGATTTTATAAATTATTTACTTTGAAAGATATTCCCATTTTTGGGAATTATTATTTTGAATAGATATTTCGATATTTTGTTAAAACTTTTGATTGTATAAAATATCGACTATCGATATTTATGGTTTTCTTTAAAACATTGACTTTTATAAATCTGTAAAAAAGGAAATATACTGTAAAAGACATTTTGACTTTGTAGAGTATTGTCTTTAAAAGATTTTTGATTTCATTGGATACTGAGTCAAAAGTCATTTCGATATTCAGAAATGTTTACTTTGAAAGTGATATTTTCATTGACTGACATTTTGATTTTGTGAAATATTGATTTTAAAGGACATTTTGACTTTGCTTAATGTTGAGTTTCTTATTATCTACTTTGAAAGTGTTCTTATTAATTTGAATTTGGTTTTGGATTGTGTAAAATATTGACTTTGAGACATGTTTTGATTTTGTGAAATATTGACTTTGAATGATGTATTTATTTTCTCAATTATTTTCATTTTAAAGGAATTTTGATTTTGTTAAATATTAACTTTGAAATGTGTTTTTGGAAATATAGCCTTTGAAACATATGTTAATTTTATGAAAATTGACTTTGAAGAGAGGTTAACTTTGGTTAGATACACTTTAATAAAATTCAGCTGTGTTTGCATGTCAACTTTAAAAGAAATTTTGTTTTGTGGGGATGTTTACTTTGAAAGATTTGGGTATAGACATATTCTTATTCCAAGAGAAATCTTGTTTGCAAACAAGCAAACTCTACTCCTATTCAGAACTAAACAGAACAAATGAAGATTTAAGACCTATTCATATATTAGCCAATCTACATGAGTGTTTTTAGACATATTCCTAGGCAGTGTCATTCACTTTTGATTAAATTATCAACGCGTTAAAAGATTGTTTCTACAAGTGTAAAAAAAGTTCACTTCAATCAGGTGAAATGTTGACTTAAAGCAAAATAGAATTTTATTCAAAAACACGTTGACTTTGATAAATTGATGACTATGAAATATCGGAAATTGGTTAAATTTTAGCTTTTAAAAATATTTTCACACAAATCTTGACTTTTAAAAGAAATTGTTTAAAATATATTATCTGTGGAAAAAAGGTTATGACTTAATATTCAAATTACTGTTTGTGTGCAATTATTGATCCCTTTTTACTTTATTGAGATATGATTTTGACTTTGTATACATTGACTCTTGTGAAATGTTGACTTATTAAAAGAGAAGAATGTTGAATTTAATATAATACGGTATTTTAAAATAACTTTTCTCTTTATAAAATGAGGACCCCTGGTCAATCAATTTGGTTGTGTACTAGTATATCATGATATCGGACTCCGTGACTGGCGTTAGTAGAACATATAGTTAGTCTAGTGATTTCTCTGACGAGGTGTGAAAGTGCTACACGTAATTAAGAGGTCTTTTGATCAGAGCGACTCGTGGTTATGTAATATTAGGTCACGCCACCAAGGTACAAAGACAAGTGGTGCTGTGTATTCAGCTTATGAGAGGATATCCGCCTATTCCAAATTAAATCCTAAATTGATTAATGTAACCACAAATGACCCTTCACTAACTGATAGGTCGTAGTAGTTTACTGCTATTGATAGATATTCTATCTAAATGAGACAGTAATAGAGCTCAAAGACTCATTCAAAGATAGAATTATATCTCTCTAACTTTTTTCTGCCCTAGTTACTTCATATTGATCATTCAAAATTATTTTAATTTTTTTTTTTTTTAATCATATTAAGTATCCATTCTTGAAACCAAACGGATTGGAAAATAAATCAAGCCATCACATTGCTGTATAAATTCATCCATTTGTCAAATAAAGCATGTTGTTTTGTTATCCAACCCTCTTTATAATTATTGCCAATGTCTTTTTACTCATTATATTACATGCAATATTTTGTTCTTTCATTATAATTACACCTAAGATAATGTAAATATATTATCTCGTGAAAACCCTTTTAGAGTAATATTATGCCATATGTGTTTAGAAAATCTCGTTGTAGATATACATAACATTGAAAACGGAGCACATAAACCTATACATACAACTTAACTAAGGCAAAATACAAGGCACAAAACAGTATTTCCGTCATTCATTTCTCTGAATTAAATGTGTTTTGTTTTTTTTGTAAAGATATATTTGGTCATTAAAAGTTTTGTCTTTTTGTAGAAAAAAGTAAACAACTGAATTATTCTTATGTTAATTTTCGATTTATATCCAATTTCTACAACTTAAACCACAACTGTGACCGATCTCAAGAGTCAAATGTACGTTTTACGTCAACAAAGGCACAAAACATACGTTTACAATTACTTAGATTGAGACTTATTACAGAGTGAAGAGAAACTAGCAGACAGCTGCAGACAGGCAGATTATTAATTAAAGTCTCACCTCATTTTTTACA
The DNA here is from genome assembly GCA_916613615.1 of Steromphala cineraria. Lineage (NCBI taxonomy): Eukaryota > Metazoa > Mollusca > Gastropoda > Trochida > Trochidae > Steromphala > Steromphala cineraria. The sequence goes on from CAKAJN010000192.1 coordinate 6,369, forward strand.
TAAATTACATACGAGTTTAAGGTACAATATACAAGTGTAAAAGGTGAGCCACCAAAAAAAGGGTTATGAGAGACTAAAAAACGTAAATACATCAATAATAAAATAGCACATTATTTCTTAAAAAGTCAACCAGTTCTTCTCTGTAAAATGAGCTTGCATCAACAGTACTGAGATGCCGCGAGACCCAAAAGGAAAACTCGGAATACTTTCATTACCGAGGGTCAATCCAAAAGTCTTTGATTAAATATTCTAGTTAAGAGTTTTTCAGATCAACTAATAAGAATTGTCCGACGATAATTCCCTGGAATATTGCTATCTCCTTCCTTGAATACTGGAATAATAACAGTAGATGGTCAACTTTGTCGAGTAAAAACACCTGTTGATTAAATACAGTTCAAATTCCATGTAAAAGAGGCATATTTATCAAATTCAATTAAACTTTCATCTATTGTACAATCGGAGTGATTCATCACGCTTTTAACGACTAACATCCTGCTTATCTCAGCTGTCCTAATGTTTCATAAACTGTCTACCTTTCTAAGGCCATAAACATGCCAACGCACGGTCACATGACTGCCTGTTGGTTGCTAATTAAGTGGCTGATGATCACAAGTGTGATTGATCTGATTATGGCCTAATCCGTCGAAATATACAAATCTTCACGCTATGATGGTTTTAGTGCTCTGTGGTCGGATGTCCACGGATGGGAGTGGGGCTGGTGGTTAAGGGGGGGGGGGGGGGGGGGGGGAGGGCGTGGGAGTATCAATGATTGTAATTTTTGTAATGGATTGAACGGAGTGTTCTTCTAGGACGAATTTTGATTAAAGTGCAAAGATGATTCCACCCCCCCCCCCCCAAAATCGAAAATAACGACATGAAGTTTGTCCTTTTTCGTGGCGCTATCAACCGAACAAGTGAAACAGGTCTTGTAAAAAGAATAATCTAGGACGTTGCTATTCTAAATATTTACAAGTAGTTCATAAAGTAGAAACAATCAACCTCAAACAGCCGCTTCTTAAATTATTCTGTTTACACTGACAATTACTGACTATACATTCAGGTTTCAACCTCTTACTTATAGTATAGTTTTTAACACATAACGTAAAATACATGGAGACACTGGCAATAATGTTTTAGGTATTTCGTAAAAATGTTTCATTTCCATATTGCAATATCATTACGTTTCATTACTCCTTCAATAATTAAATTAAAAATGAATAAGAGTCCATCAACGGATATCTTATTTTTGGTAACTTTTTATGTTATGTAAGTCAATTATGTTTCAAGACCACAATACCAATCAGTCGAATTCTTTTTCCTTGATAATAAAGAGTTTATATTGCTTGATAATTTTATCAGACTACATTTCACTTGTATTTTGATTTTCGGACTATAACCAACCTTCCAGTATGTCGAGTAGTTGAAATCTTCTTGTGTCATATGATCGTGTAAATCAATCTATTACCTAACATTTATCGCCGCTAGTGATGAACTTTATCTCACTCGTTCAGCCGGTATATATATATCATGTTATATGCTTTGAAACGGTATAAAAATCTATACTGAAACGTCGCAACTGTCCAATAAAGAAGTTGTTCATCCATAGAATAACTCTTGTCTTCCTTATAACGTCAACTTCTAGAATGCCACTCAAACAGCATATTTCATTGTACACACCAAACAATAAAATTCATGATCAGGCTTTGAAACGGGTATTTATCATCTTACATATAAGAAACCTTTTGCTTGTTTGCTTGTTTGCCAATCCTGTTTTCTTTTTTTGGAAATAAAAATATGTTTAAACCATATAAGAAATGTCGAAGTTCTTACTGAAGAACTATCTAAATGTGTATAGACCTACCAATCCTACTGTATAGATATGAGACAGTAGGGTTTTCAAATATTTTAATATTTTAGAAAACATTTGAAATTATTCCCGCATGAATAAGTGACACTGATTTACTTCCTGATTTTTGCCTTGTCTGATAGATTTATACAAACGTTGCAGGTCGATCTGACAAGGATAATTGTATATTCTGTCAAACCTTTCTGGGAAGAAATTCATATCAATTCCCCATACAAACTATTAGCGCTGCATTTTCTACCCATTGAGTTTGGTCTGTAGATAATGTATACAATTACACCCTTTAAGCATGTCTTTAGACAAAGTTTGATATCCGTGTTATTTTATGCTGTGTTGTTCATATATGTATACCTTAATGCAAATATTTTAGTATTTAACATTATGATATCTCTTTTGAATTACATATTGCACCGTGCATCTTAATTAGTTTTAACATGTACATAGTCTCGCATAACCTTTCTGTCTGGATGGCTCTTCATTTTTATAAAATAGTTTTATTCTTGGATGAAATTTAAGCGAAATGTTGAGGTGAGATTCAGATAAAGAATCTGTCTGTCTGTCTGCGCACAGAGTATTTAACAGTGAATGCTGCACTTTATAAATACAATATTTTTAATATTACCGTTGCACTGCACGATTTACAAAGGTTTATTGAACCTGATAGCTATTGTAAATTACAGCAATATGTTCTGATTTTTTTACTTTTTGTTGTTTTTTTTTAGGCCCAAATATGCTTTTAAAGAAAACATATCTCACTCATGAACTATTATGGACGGTCACAATTTACATTCTTTTTTTAGAAATAAAATGACACCTATATAGTTTCTTTAGTTGCAAGTAACAGAGAACAGGCGATACGCAATCTGGTTAGCACAGAGCACAACCTAACTTTATCTCGCTATAAGTTTTGAAAGGTGTATTCAGGAATTGCTCAACGTGATGTTATCTATATTCACATTTTGAGTATTATTGTGTGATTAACTGTAAGAGCGAGACTTGAACAGAGTTTTGTGTGTATACTTGTTTTACTTGTTTCATTATTTCGGTACAATTTCTCCAGTCATTAGAAAACAGGGGATTTCTATAGCAATAAAATCAGTGACCGTGACCATTGTCTGATGCTGTTAGGCGATTAATTGATCAAAGGCGCCGCCCCTTGTCAAGCTGCCCCTTTGCATTAGAGGTGTCACTTTTGATAAACGCTCATACCGAGATGTAGTAGTGTGTAGTACTCATGTGTGTCCGTAACATATTAGCAATAAGGTACTTTACAGTATATACATGTATATTGTTATTTCTATGAAGTGATGTAATTCGATGTGAAATGACTTCAATCTCCTTTGAGAGATCCTCTTGCAAATAAACATTCTGTTAGATTCAGTGAGATCAAATAGTATATAAATTGTCCTTGAAATAAAACTTTTCACATGATTCAAATGTACATGGTCTACCAATTAAAGCGTATCAATTGTGGAACAAGCATTTGCAAATGATTGCATTAGACAATATGCTTTAGCGACGCCATGTTCGGTAGTGTATGGGTATTTTCGACATTCACGTTCCATGGCCATGTCTATGTTTACAACAAATAATCGCACTTTTTGAACAATACCCTCTTTATACAAGTTCTTCTTGCCATGTGAATTTTAAATGCTTTTTGATATCAAGTTTAATCTCATTCAAAGTAAATGGAAAAGTATCATTATTTTATATTAAAGTCGTGTATGTTAAACGATACACTCTAGTTTGTTCGATCTAAAAACAATTAATACTCAATGTATGGTTTTGTTTACTGTAAAGGGGCAGTAGCACGTTTTTTGATAATTCTATATTTCAAAATGTTCACTGATAATTGTAAGTTAATGCTAAACGTATTATTTTGACAGTGTCAAAAATCACATTACACAAGCCAATCATCCATAGTCAGAGAACAAAATATGAAGATTCACATTAAATCCATTGGCGGCCATTTCGTGTGAACACCTTTAATTCATTTCGTGTAAGAAACAGAAATTGCATGGCTAAACTTTACGTTATATATTTGAATTATTACTGCTCCATTTAGTTTAAATACATTGTCTTTCAATTGGCAAATTAATTTTCATTTTCCTGACATCACCTTATATTCCCCCTAAGAACATGCTACTGTCCCTTTAATGGACATCGTATGGCATTTGATAGTATGATTACAATAGACATATTTATATCATATCCAGAACTGATACAGGATGAAGTCATTACATCGATTAAACTTCAAAAAAACAATCTTTTTGGCAGTGAAGTGACGGAACTTGCTCACCAAAAATAGGAGGAATGTAGGAAAAAAGGTAACAGGAAAAAAAGTAACGGAAAAACAGTAACAGGAAAATAAGTAACACTTCTTGTATAAAGAAACACTTTAGTAGGAAATTGAGTTTGAATTATATAAGGATTAGTGTTGATAATCTTGTGAATAAAGAAGATTATCACACTTAACATCACATTTAACATCAAAGGTACACTTGTTACTTAAAACGACATTATTACATATTGATATTAACTGTTTCCCTTATCACCTGCTCAATTATATCGACATAAAACTCTCCCTTAATTGATTTACTATCACACTGGCCTCACTCATTTACTTAATAATTACCTATCAAAACTTAACCCCTTTGATCAGGAATGCTAATCAACAATATTTAACAAAATAAAAAAGAAATTTAAAAAAATATGTTTTAACAAGCTTAGAGAGGTTTCATCATTTATGATATATAATGTGCACTATAATGTTCAAGTCTATCAGATCTTCAGTATGGAGGTAATAGAAAGTAACAGAGGAGAATACTAAACGCAGTCTTATATACCATAGAAAAAGTTATCCTGTCCCAAGAAGTCTTTCTGTTCTGAAAATAGTGCTTTAAATAACATGTTTGTATAGTATAGTTTGTATTTATAAACCTCATGAAATAAAAAACAAAACAAAAAACTGTTACTTTTTTTCCTAGCAAAAACTGTTACTTTTTTTCCGTTACTTTTTTTCCTGTTACTTTTTTTCCGATCACCGAATAGGAGATCACGCTCATCACATATCACTTTTCCGTAACTGTTATCTGATGTATGAAGAAATGCAAATTCATGTATGTCAAATTATAATTGAAGATGTCATGCAATTTGTTGGTGTTGTTATATATCTTTCAAAGAGGTGAAACTATTCTACAATTAGCAACCCTTTAGTGGTTCATCCAAAAAATGAGTTCGATACTCTATATTGAATGTAACATTAAAACACAAACAGGATTTAAGATATTTTTTACTAATTGGTGTATATGCATATAAACTATATGTTGACAACTCAATTAATGAATATGTCAATTAATCGTCTTTGACAGGAAAATCAATACTGCCAATTATTACCAGTAGGGGCAGATAACATCTATCTTGTACATTATCCATATTTACACTGATTGATTGATCTCGATAAAACAGTAACACATACAGAACTTGATGGTACTTTACAAGACTATAAAGTTTGCGTCAATCCCGTCTAGGGAGATGAGCATTGTTCAGCGCTAAATAGTGTCGCCTGACCGGGCATTTACGCTTAGATAGGGTCCTGGTGTGCCCCTGGTGTTGGGCCGTGAAGCAGACAGACAGATTGTTTATTTAAGTCTCATTAAAAGCATGTCGAGGGATTAAGAAGTAAATATGCATTTACCAGCAGGCCCGTGACACAATTCCCTGCCCGTTCTTCAAACATCAATTAACTGGGCTTATTAGACTATGGAGCGCAAACGTATCTAACACTACATTATCGTGAACATAAGGTGTCGGACTCGGACGCCTAAAACCTAAATTTCGAATGTACCCCGAAGCATAATTTTCAGTGCGAGAGAAAGTACCGTATAGCCTAATCCTAAACCTTGCTTATCAAAACAGCGGGAGTAATTAAGCCATGAAATGAGTTGATGCATTTTACTAAGAAAACATGGGTTTTTTTTCAATTTAGAAGAAATAATTTATTCAACAAGAGAGAATTTGAGAAAAGAGTATTTTATTGAGAAAACGTGTTTTGGAATTGTGAGAATGTATAGTAAAGCATTTGACATGGTCTGAAAAACAGGTTTGATACAAAAGTTAAGAAAAGGGGCATACAAGGGGAAATGTTAAACTTTATAAACGACATTGTGTCAGACAGAAGATAAAGAACCATTAAACCAAGTTCTCAAGACCTCAAAGACAAAAATAATCCAAAACATATAGTAACCTCAGTAACACTCAAGTCAATATAGAACAAAACTACAATCAAACGGCGCTATATAAATATACTATTATTATTATTATTATTATTAATTTGTAATTGAAAACGTAATTGTAAAGTGCTTTTTATGCTGATTAACTCTGACCTCATTCACTATTTAAGTAAAATGTTTAAATGCCAATGCAATGGTTTTGTAACAAATAATAATATCATTGTGAATCAAAACCTTATACTTAATATGCTTTACTTTTCATTTAAATGCATTGAGTTAGCATATAGCATGTACATTTACTTAAACCATTCTAAATTATTGCTTCTTTAAGTGATATTTTGAATTAGGCTAATTTTATAAACTTGTGATAAACGAATTTATCCTTTGTCAATGCTTCCAGTACATAACTGACCATCCACCTGACATGAGATACGAACATTTTAAAGAATTTTGTATTCATTTTTTATTCTTCGATCTCAGTATTTACAAAGTATATATTCAATAGTAGATCTGAATCTCTATGTCAATGTCGTCATTTAAATTTTATCTATTGAATCGCATATTTATACCTATTGCAAGTTTCACTATTTCACAATTTTTTAAATGTTTACATTAGGCATGGCTTCTCAATGTTAGAATTTCATAAAACATATATTATCTTCCGAAGGTAATATTCCACTAAATTATCATGTATTCAAAGTGATTATTTAGCTGAAGTCTATTGAATTTAGCATTTCAATAATTTTAATTTCTTAAAACTAAACTTTCGACAATTAAGAAAATGATCTTTTTCAAACTTCACATTTCATAAGTCCTGTTTTGTCAAAGATGATTTTCCACCAAAATCTATTTCTTTCACAGACACGATATCATGTTTGAGTTGAAGTTATATCTTCCAAAATTGACTTTTTTCAGAAAGTTGAATTCAGTCAGCCCTAGATATGCTTCATGGCTCAACGACTGGGCCCCTTGTCGGCGTAACAGTCCACTCTAACGACACTAATTAGCTCACAGTACCCTCATACCTCGACGGGGATGAAAGGATTAAGCTGTCTAGTCTACCGTAAAGTTCAGATTGTTTTATTGTTTCATTGTGTTCAGTCGGGTGTGAAAAGGTGTGAATAAGGATATTAAGCAGAGAACACAGAGACGTTATTTGGTAAATTACACTATTGATGTTGTTAATTTCTGGGGACTTATCTATCTATAGTATATTGATGTATGAATACACATTCACTAATAACATGTATCTTGATTTGTTCACACGTGATAGGCGTGGTCTACTTTTCTGTTGAGCAAGTCCTGTCACTTCACAACTTAGTACGATTGATTTATTGTAGTCAAATTGATATAATTTTGGGCCTTTTAAATTTTGAATATGATGTAAAATATTTTGTGTTTCCATACGATGTTAGACAAAACGTAAAAAGAAGAAATCTCTTTGACCAGTTGATATATGATAACGGTTTGAACAGACAAACATATGTAGTAAGGAAATAAACCATATTTGTAAACTAAACAGAATATTCATATGTACATGTAAAATGTTACAATTATTATCATACGCAAGTTAAAATAACCATCATGATGATTTGTTTTAAATACTGAAATATATTTTGAATAATAATTTTAGATTGCAGTTGAAATAATAATAATAAACGCAAATGAGAAGCATGGAATAGCGGGTGATTCAATCAGTAATAAACTAGGGCGTGGCTACATGAAGAATATTGGCCAATGGAAGCATTTACACATGTTTGGTCTAATTGCTACGCTTCAGTCGGTAGCGTATGTACATGTGAATCATTAGATAGTGTTATTTCAAGGTCAATCTATTTGATAATGATTACAGTTCTAGAATCTGATTAGTTGTTTATTTGCGTGAGGATCAAATCCGTAGGTAATTCTAGATTCTGCTTTTATAGACGATGGGTCAAGAGAGACTGAATTCATTTGATGACGATGTGATTATTACATCAAACTACATCACTGAATCGAATAAACAGGATATTACTGTTAAGGGACATGAATACCGTGTTGCTTAAATGAACGATGTGTATGTTATGACATAAGATCATTTCTGTGTAAACTTCAAACAACCCGTTATCTTAAAGATTTCTTTATTTTCCAAACCTTGTATCAGCCATTTCAACGGACCATTCATTCCTATCAAAGCCCACCGATTACTGCCTGTTATGAACATCACATACGTGCGACTCTCGTCGGTATTTAGTTAAATTTATCTTTCAATGTCAACAATTTCAAAATCGAAAGATTGAATAAGTCAAAGACTATTTTTCACCATGAACACAAATCACAATTTCCCAAAGTCAACTAACCACAACAACACATGTTCAAAGTTCACAAAACCAAAATATTACAAAAGTAATCATAACAGCATAACGAAATTATTTCCTGTCTTTCTAACTTTGATATTTCAAATCATTAATGATTCAAACGTAACATATTAGCAAAATGTTTTTATATCCTTAGCTTTTCAAAGTCAATATTTCCCCAAATCCGAATTCTAATCCAAGTTATGTTTCACCAGATGTTAATACAATTATAAATAAATAATAGGTAATGAATTCACAACACAAACTTGATATACTTAACATTTCAAATGTACAATATTTCATAAAATAAAATAACATATCACCACATTATACCAAAATCTATAGATATTCTAAACTCAATATTTCACCAAATCAACATTTCACCAAAGTCAACATAAGTTACGTTTTACTAAAGTCTAAAGATTTTCCTAAGTCAACATTTAAAAAAAAATATTTCACCAAAGTCGACATGATTAACATATCACTAAAGTCAATAGATTTTTATTCACACATTCACAAAATCATTGTTTCATCAAAACCATTATATCTTTCAACGTTAAAACGCGAACATTTCACAAAATAAAACCTAAGTCAATATTTAAAAGATCGACATATCGCTAAAGACACTATTTCATAAAATGAACACATCACCAAAGTCAACATTTTACAAAAAAACATTTCACCAAAGTCAAAATTACACCTAAGTTGCGAATTACCAAAGTCTATGGATCTTCCTAAGTCAATATTTCACCAAAGCTGACATAATCAAAGTATCACCAAAGTCCAAAGATCTTCCTAAATCAACATTTCACAAATTCAACTTGCAATCAAATTCAATATTTCACAAAACCAATATCTCTAAAGTCAATATTTCACAAAACCAACTTACCAAAGTCAATATTTCACAAAATTAACAAATCCCCAAAGACAATATTTTATTAAATGAGTCGAAAATATTACCAAAGTCAACATTTCACATAATTTACTTATCATCAAAGTCAATATATCTTCCTAAGTTAACATTTCATCAAGTCAACATTTCACCAAAGTCAACATAATCAATTAATCCCACTACTCTACAGATCTTCCTAAGTCAACATTTCACCAAAGTCTATAGATCTTCTAAGTCAACTTTTCACAAAATGAACATATCACCAAAAACAATATTTCACAAAATTAACCTCTCATCAAAGTCAACATTTCACATAATCGACATGCCACCAATATCAAAAGAACTTCTTCAGTCAACATTTCACCAAATAATCATTTCACCAAAGTCAACATTTTTCTAAATCAACAAAATCAATATATGTGAAGTCAACATTTTCCAAAACAACATATCACCAAAGTCAATATTTCACAAAATGAACATATCACCAAAATCATCATTGTCACCAAAGTCAACATTTAATAAAATCGTCATACTACCCATTGCATCATTTGATGTCAACATTTCGGGAGGGGATATTTCCACTATATCCAACTGACTAATAACTTCTCTTATTAAAGGGAAGTAACTCCTCACTTGGATGACCAGAGACTCGGTTATCCGTTAAGGTCGACCACGCGTGAGCCACTGGTGGCCAACCCGTCAGACACTGGTTGCTCACTGGTTACACACGCATCGTCTGGCATGGCCAACGCGTGAGTGACTGGTGTGACCACCCGTGTCACACGCGTGAGGGGTATAGGAACTATTTCACACTACTGTAACTCTTACCCACTAAAATTTTCAAAGTTGCAAAAATAGGGTTGTGACCCATCTAATTGCTCCTGGGACCATCACGAAGAACTTTTATCCATTTCCGAAGACCAAAAAAGTGCCGGTTTTCGCTAATTTGGGCGTAATCGCACTTATTAAAGCCCCGTAACCCTCAACGCGCAAGAATTCCAAGTCATCTAAGTCACCAAAAGTAGGGTTGTGGCATATCAAAATGTAGCTGAGATCATTTCGAACGACATAAGTTGGTCCAAAAATTCCAAAAACCGACGGTTTTCCCAATATTTGATGAAATCGCTTAATCAAGGGGCATAACTCTTACCCACTAAAATTTTCCAAGTTGCAAAAATAGGGTTGTGACCCATCTAATTGCTCCTGGGACCATCACGAAGAACTTTTATCCATTTCCGAAGACCAAAAAAGTGCCGGTTTTCGCTAATTTGGGCGTAATCGCACTTATTAAAGCCCCGTAACCCTCAACGCGCAAGAATTCCAAGTCATCTAAGTCACCAAAAGTAGGGTTGTGGCATATCAAAATGTAGCTGAGATCATTTCGAACGACATAAGTTGGTCCAAAAATTCCAAAAAAGCGACGGTTTTCCCAATATTTGATGAAATCGCTTAATCAAGGGGCATAACTCTTACCCACTAAAATTTTCAAAGTTGCAAAAATAGGGTTGTGACCCATCTAATTGCTCCTGGGACCATCACGAAGAACTTTTATCCATTTCCGAAGACCAAAAAAGTGCCGGTTTTCGCTAATTTGGGCGTAATCGCACTTATTAAAGCCCCGTAACCCTCAACGCGCAAGAATTCCAAGTCATCTAAGTCACCAAAAGTAGGGTTGTGGCATATCAAAATGTAGCTGAGATCATTTCGAACGACATAAGTTGGTCCAAAAATTCCAAAAAAGCGACGGTTTTCCCAATATTTGATGAAATCGCTTAATCAAGGGGCATAACTCTTACCCACTAAAATTTTCAAAGTTGCAAAAATAGGGTTGTGACCCATCTAATTGCTCCTGGGACCATCACGAAGAACTTTTATCCATTCCGAAGACCAAAAAAGTGCCGGTTTTCGCTAATTTGGGCGTAATCGCACTTATTAAAGCCCCGTAACCCTCAACGCACAAGAATTCCAAGTCATGTAAGTCACCAAAAGTAGGGTTGTGGCATATCAAAATGTAGCTGAGATCATTTCGAACGACATAAGTTGGTCCAAAAATTCCAAAAAAGCGACGGTTTTCCCAATATTTGATGAAATCGCTTAATCAAGGGGCATAACTCTTACCCACTAAAATTTTCAAAGTTGCAAAAATAGGGTTGTGACCCATCTAATTGCTCCTGGGACCATCACGAAGAACTTTTATCCATTTCCGAAGACCAAAAAAGTGCCGGTTTTCGCTAATTTGGGCGTAATCGCACTTATTAAAGCCCCGTAACCCTCAACGCGCAAGAATTCCAAGTCATCTTAGTCACCAAAAGTAGGGTTGTGGCATATCAAAATGTAGCTGAGATCATTTCGAACGACATAAGTTGGTCCAAAAATTCCAAAAAAGCGACGGTTTTCCCAATATTTGATGAAATCGCTTAATCAAGGGGCATAACTCTTACCCACTAAAATTTTCAAAGTTGCAAAAATAGGGTTGTGACCCATCTAATTGCTCCTGGGACCATCACGAAGAACTTTTATCCATTTCCGAAGACCAAAAAAGTGCCGGTTTTCGCTAATTTGGGCGTAATCGCACTTATTAAAGCCCCGTAACCCTCAACGCGCAAGAATTCCAAGTCATCTAAGTCACCAAAAGTAGGGTTGTGGCATATCAAAATATAGCTGAGATCATTTCGAACGACATAAGTTGGTCCAAAAATTCCAAAAAAGCGACGGTTTTCCCAATATTTGATGAAATCGCTTAATCAAGGGGCATAACTCTTACCCACTAAAATTTTCAAAGTTGCAAAAATAGGGTTGTGACCCATCTAATTGCTCCTGGGACCATCACGAAGAACTTTTATCCATTTCCGAAGACCAAAAAAGTGCCGGTTTTCGCTAATTTGGGCGTAATCGCACTTATTAAAGCCCCGTAACCCTCAACGCGCAAGAATTCCAAGTCATCTAAGTCACCAAAAGTAGGGTTGTGGCATATCAAAATGTAGCTGAGATCATTTCGAACGACATAAGTTGGTCCAAAAATTCCAAAAAAGCGACGGTTTTCCCAATATTTGATGAAATCGCTTAATCAAGGGGCATAACTCTTACCCACTAAAATTTTCAAAGTTGCAAAAATAGGGTTGTGACCCATCTAATTGCTCCTGGGACCATCACGAAGAACTTTTATCCAGTTCCGAAGACCAAAAAAGTGCCGGTTTTCGCTAATTTGGGCGTAATCGCACTTATTAAAGCCCCGTAACCCTCAACGCACAAGAATTCCAAGTCATCTAAGTCACCAAAAGTAGGGTTGTGGCATATCAAAATGTAGCTGAGATCATTTCGAACGACATAAGTTGGTCCAAAAATTCCAAAAAAGCGACGGTTTTCCCAATATTTGATGAAATCGCTTAATCAAGGGGCATAACTCTTACCCACTAAAATTTTCAAAGTTGCAAAAATAGGGTTGTGACCCATCTAATTGCTCCTGGGACCATCACGAAGAACTTTTATCCATTTCCGAAGACCAAAAAAGTGCCGGTTTTCGCTAATTTGGGCGTAATCGCACTTATTAAAGCCTCGTAACCCTCAACGCGCAAGAATTCCAAGTCATCTAAGTCACCAAAAGTAGGGTTGTGGCATATCAAAATGTAGCTGAGATCATTTCGAACGACATAAGTTGGTCCAAAAATTCCAAAAAAGCGACGGTTTTCCCAATATTTGATGAAATCGCTTAATCAAGGGGCATAACTCTTACCCACTAAAATTTTCAAAGTTGCAAAAATAGGGTTGTGACCCATCTAATTGCTCCTGGGACCATCACGAAGAACTTTTATCCAGTTCCGAAGACCAAAAAAGTGCCGGTTTTCGCTAATTTGGGCGTAATCGCACTTATTAAAGCCCCGTAACCCTCAACGCACAAGAATTCCAAGTCATCTAAGTCACCAAAAGTAGGGTTGTGGCATATCAAAATGTAGCTGAGATCATTTCGAACGACATAAGTTGGTCCAAAAATACCAAAAAAGCGACGGTTTTCCCAATATTTGATGAAATCGCTTAATCAAGGGGCATAACTCTTACCCACTAAAATTTTCAAAGTTGCAAAAATAGGGTTGTGACCCATCTAATTGCTCCTGGGACCATCACGAAGAACTTTTATCCATTTCCGAAGACCAAAAAAGTGCCGGTTTTCGCTAATTTGGGCGTAATCGCACTTATTAAAGCCCCGTAACCCTCAACGCGCAAGAATTCCAAGTCATCTAAGTCACCAAAAGTAGGGTTGTGGCATATCAAAATGTAGCTGAGATCATTTCGAACGACATAAGTTGGTCCAAAAATTCCAAAAAAGCGACGGTTTTCCCAATATTTGATGAAATCGCTTAATCAAGGGGCATAACTCTTACCCACTAAAATTTTCAAAGTTGCAAAAATAGGGTTGTGACCCATCTAATTGCTCCTGGGACCATCACGAAGAACTTTTATCCATTTCCGAAGACCAAAAAAGTGCCGGTTTTCGCTAATTTGGGCGTAATCGCACTTATTAAAGCCCCGTAACCCTCAACGCGCAAGAATTCCAAGTCATCTAAGTCACCAAAAGTAGGGTTGTGGCATATCAAAATGTAGCTGAGATCATTTCGAACGACATAAGTTGGTCCAAAAATTCCAAAAAAGCGACGGTTTTCCCAATATTTGATGAAATCGCTTAATCAAGGGGCATAACTCTTACCCACTAAAATTTTCAAAGTTGCAAAAATAGGGTTGTGACCCATCTAATTGCTCCTGGGACCATCACGAAGAACTTTTATCCATTTCCGAAGACCAAAAAAGTGCCGGTTTTCGCTAATTTGGGCGTAATCGCACTTATTAAAGCCCCGTAACCCTCAACGCGCAAGAATTCCAAGTCATGTAAGTCACCAAAAGTAGGGTTGTGGCATATCAAAATGTAGCTGAGATCATTTCGAACGACATAAGTTGGTCCAAAAATTCCAAAAAAGCGACGGTTTTCCCAATATTTGATGAAATCGCTTAATCAAGGGGCATAACTCTTACCCACTAAAATTTTCAAAGTTGCAAAAATAGGGTTGTGACCCATCTAATTGCTCCTGGGACCATCACGAAGAACTTTTATCCATTTCCGAAGACCAAAAAAGTGCCGGTTTTCGCTAATTTGGGCGTAATCGCACTTATTAAAGCCCCGTAACCCTCAACGCGCAAGAATTCCAAGTCATCTTAGTCACCAAAAGTAGGGTTGTGGCATATCAAAATGTAGCTGAGATCATTTCGAACGACATAAGTTGGTCCAAAAATTCCAAAAAAGCGACGGTTTTCCCAATATTTGATGAAATCGCTTAATCAAGGGGCATAACTCTTACCCACTAAAATTTTCAAAGTTGCAAAAATAGGGTTGTGACCCATCTAATTGCTCCTGGGACCATCACGAAGAACTTTTATCCATTTCCGAAGACCAAAAAAGTGCCGGTTTTCGCTAATTTGGGCGTAATCGCACTTATTAAAGCCCCGTAACCCTCAACGCGCAAGAATTCCAAGTCATCTAAGTCACCAAAAGTAGGGTTGTGGCATATCAAAATGTAGCTGAGATCATTTCGAACGACATAAGTTGGTCCAAAAATTCCAAAAAAGCGACGGTTTTCCCAATATTTGATGAAATCGCTTAATCAAGGGGCATAACTCTTACCCACTAAAATTTTCAAAGTTGCAAAAATAGGGTTGTGACCCATCTAATTGCTCCTGGGACCATCACGAAGAACTTTTATCCATTTCCGAAGACCAAAAAAGTGCCGGTTTTCGCTAATTTGGGCGTAATCGCACTTATTAAAGCCCCGTAACCCTCAACGCGCAAGAATTCCAAGTCATCTAAGTCACCAAAAGTAGGGTTGTGGCATATCAAAATGTAGCTGAGATCATTTCGAACGACATAAGTTGGTCCAAAAATTCCAAAAAAGCGACGGTTTTCCCAATATTTGATGAAATCGCTTAATCAAGGGGCATAACTCTTACCCACTAAAATTTTCAAAGTTGCAAAAATAGGGTTGTGACCCATCTAATTGCTCCTGGGACCATCACGAAGAACTTTTATCCATTTCCGAAGACCAAAAAAGTGCCGGTTTTCGCTAATTTGGGCGTAATCGCACTTATTAAAGCCCCGTAACCCTCAACGCGCAAGAATTCCAAGTCATCTAAGTCACCAAAAGTAGGGTTGTGGCATATCAAAATGTAGCTGAGATCATTTCGAACGACATAAGTTGGTCCAAAAATTCCAAAAAAGCGACGGTTTTCCCAATATTTGATGAAATCGCTTAATCAAGGGGCATAACTCTTACCCACTAAAATTTTCAAAGTTGCAAAAATAGGGTTGTGACCCATCTAATTGCTCCTGGGACCATCACGAAGAACTTTTATCCATTTCTGAAGACCAAAAAAGTGCCGGTTTTCGCTAATTTGGGCGTAATCGCACTTATTAAAGCCCCGTAACCCTCAACGCGCAAGAATTCCAAGTCATCTAAGTCACCAAAAGTAGGGTTGTGGCATATCAAAATGTAGCTGAGATCATTTCGAACGACATAAGTTGGTCCAAAAATTCCAAAAAAGCGACGGTTTTCCCAATATTTGATGAAATCGCTTAATCAAGGGGCATAACTCTTACCCACTAAAATTTTCAAAGTTGCAAAAATAGGGTTGTGACCCATCTAATTGCTCCTGGGACCATCACGAAGAACTTTTATCCATTTCCGAAGACCAAAAAAGTGCCGGTTTTCGCTAATTTGGGCGTAATCGCACTTATTAAAGCCCCGTAACCCTCAACGCGCAAGAATTCCAAGTCATCTAAGTCACCAAAAGTAGGGTTGTGGCATATCAAAATGTAGCTGAGATCATTTCGAACGACATAAGTTGGTCCAAAAATTCCAAAAAAGCGACGGTTTTCCCAATATTTGATGAAATCGCTTAATCAAGGGGCATAACTCTTACCCACTAAAATTTTCAAAGTTGCAAAAATAGGGTTGTGACCCATCTAATTGCTCCTGGGACCATCACGAAGAACTTTTATCCATTTCCGAAGACCAAAAAAGTGCCGGTTTTCGCTAATTTGGGCGTAATCGCACTTATTAAAGCCCCGTAACCCTCAACGCGCAAGAATTCCAAGTCATCTAAGTCACCAAAAGTAGGGTTGTGGCATATCAAAATGTAGCTGAGATCATTTCGAACGACATAAGTTGGTCCAAAAATTCCAAAAAAGCGACGGTTTTCCCAATATTTGATGAAATCGCTTAATCAAGGGGCATAACTCTTACCCACTAAAATTTTCAAAGTTGCAAAAATAGGGTTGTGACCCATCTAATTGCTCCTGGGACCATCACGAAGAACTTTTATCCATTTCTGAAGACCAAAAAAGTGCCGGTTTTCGCTAATTTGGGCGTAATCGCACTTATTAAAGCCCCGTAACCCTCAACGCGCAAGAATTCCAAGTCATCTAAGTCACCAAAAGTAGGGTTGTGGCATATCAAAATGTAGCTGAGATCATTTCGAACGACATAAGTTGGTCCAAAAATTCCAAAAAAGCGACGGTTTTCCCAATATTTGATGAAATCGCTTAATCAAGGGGCATAACTCTTACCCACTAAAATTTTCAAAGTTGCAAAAATAGGGTTGTGACCCATCTATTTGCTCCTGGGACCATCACGAAGAACTTTTATCCATTTCCGAAGACCAAAAAAGTGCCGGTTTTCGCTAATTTGGGCGTAATCGCACTTATTAAAGCCCCGTAACCCTCAACGCGCAAGAATTCCAAGTCATCTAAGTCACCAAAAGTAGGGTTGTGGCATATCAAAATGTAGCTGAGATCATTTCGAACGACATAAGTTGGTCCAAAAATTCCAAAAAAGCGACGGTTTTCCCAATATTTGATGAAATCGCTTAATCAAGGGGCATAACTCTTACCCACTAAAATTTTCAAAGTTGCAAAAATAGGGTTGTGACCCATCTAATTGCTCCTGGGACCATCACGAAGAACTTTTATCCATTTCCGAAGACCAAAAAAGTGCCGGTTTTCGCTAATTTGGGCGTAATCGCACTTATTAAAGCCCCGTAACCCTCAACGCGCAAGAATTCCAAGTCATCTAAGTCACCAAAAGTAGGGTTGTGGCATATCAAAATGTAGCTGAGATCATTTCGAACGACATAAGTTGGTCCAAAAATTCCAAAAAAGCGACGGTTTTCCCAATATTTGATGAAATCGCTTAATCAAGGGGCATAACTCTTACCCACTAAAATTTTCAAAGTTGCAAAAATAGGGTTGTGACCCATCTAATTGCTCCTGGGACCATCACGAAGAACTTTTATCCATTTCCGAAGACCAAAAAAGTGCCGGTTTTCGCTAATTTGGGCGTAATCGCACTTATTAAAGCCCCGTAACCCTCAACGCGCAAGAATTCCAAGTCATCTAAGTCACCAAAAGTAGGGTTGTGGCATATCAAAATGTAGCTGAGATCATTTCGAACGACATAAGTTGGTCCAAAAATTCCAAAAAAGCGACGGTTTTCCCAATATTTGATGAAATCGCTTAATCAAGGGGCATAACTCTTACCCACTAAAATTTTCAAAGTTGCAAAAATAGGGTTGTGACCCATCTAATTGCTCCTGGGACCATCACGAAGAACTTTTATCCATTTCCGAAGACCAAAAAAGTGCCGGTTTTCGCTAATTTGGGCGTAATCGCACTTATTAAAGCCCCGTAACCCTCAACGCGCAAGAATTCCAAGTCATCTAAGTCACCAAAAGTAGGGTTGTGGCATATCAAAATGTAGCTGAGATCATTTCGAACGACATAAGTTGGTCCAAAAATTCCAAAAAAGCGACGGTTTTCCCAATATTTGATGAAATCGCTTAATCAAGGGGCATAACTCTTACCCACTAAAATTTTCAAAGTTGCAAAAATAGGGTTGTGACCCATCTAATTGCTCCTGGGACCATCACGAAGAACTTTTATCCATTTCCGAAGACCAAAAAAGTGCCGGTTTTCGCTAATTTGGGCGTAATCGCACTTATTAAAGCCCCGTAACCATCAACGCGCAAGAATTCCAAGTCATCTAAGTCACCAAAAGTAGGGTTGTGGCATATCAAAATGTAGCTGAGATCATTTCGAACGACATAAGTTGGTCCAAAAATTCCAAAAAAGCGACGGTTTTCCCAATATTTGATGAAATCGCTTAATCAAGGGGCATAACTCTTACCCACTAAAATTTTCAAAGTTGCAAAAATAGGGTTGTGACCCATCTAATTGCTCCTGGGACCATCACGAAGAACTTTTATCCATTTCCGAAGACCAAAAGAGTGCCGGTTTTCGCTAATTTGGGCGTAATCGCACTTATTAAAGCCCCGTAACCCTCAACGCACAAGAATTCCAAGTCATGTAAGTCACCAAAAGTAGGGTTGTGGCATATCAAAATGTAGCTGAGATCATTTCGAACGACATAAGTTGGTCCAAAAATTCCAAAAAAGCGACGGTTTTCCCAATATTTGATGAAATCGCTTAATCAAGGGGCATAACTCTTACCCACTAAAATTTTCAAAGTTGCAAAAATAGGGTTGTGACCCATCTAATTGCTCCTGGGACCATCACAAAGAACTTTTATCCATTTCCGAAGACCAAAAAAGTGCCGGTTTTCGCTAATTTGGGCGTAATCGCACTTATTAAAGCCCCGTAACCCTCAACGCGCAAGAATTCCAAGTCATCTTAGTCACCAAAAGTAGGGTTGTGGCATATCAAAATGTAGCTGAGATCATTTCGAACGACATAAGTTGGTCCAAAAATTCCAAAAAAGCGACGGTTTTCCCAATATTTGATGAAATCGCTTAATCAAGGGGCATAACTCTTACCCACTAAAATTTTCAAAGTTGCAAAAATAGGGTTGTGACCCATCTAATTGCTCCTGGGACCATCACGAAGAACTTTTATCCATTTCCGAAGACCAAAAAAGTGCCGGTTTTCGCTAATTTGGGCGTAATCGCACTTATTAAAGCCCCGTAACCCTCAACGCGCAAGAATTCCAAGTCATCTAAGTCACCAAAAGTAGGGTTGTGGCATATCAAAATGTAGCTGAGATCATTTCGAACGACATAAGTTGGTCCAAAAATTCCAAAAAAGCGACGGTTTTCCCAATATTTGATGAAATCGCTTAATCAAGGGGCATAACTCTTACCCACTAAAATTTTCAAAGTTGCAAAAATAGGGTTGTGACCCATCTAATTGCTCCTGGGACCATCACGAAGAACTTTTATCCATTTCCGAAGACCAAAAAAGTGCCGGTTTTCGCTAATTTGGGCGTAATCGCACTTATTAAAGCCCCGTAACCCTCAACGCGCAAGAATTCCAAGTCATCTAAGTCACCAAAAGTAGGGTTGTGGCATATCAAAATGTAGCTGAGATCATTTCGAACGACATAAGTTGGTCCAAAAATTCCAAAAAAGCGACGGTTTTCCCAATATTTGATGAAATCGCTTAATCAAGGGGCATAACTCTTACCCACTAAAATTTTCAAAGTTGCAAAAATAGGGTTGTGACCCATCTAATTGCTCCTGGGACCATCACAAAGAACTTTTATCCATTTCCGAAGACCAAAAAAGTGCCGGTTTTCGCTAATTTGGGCGTAATCGCACTTATTAAAGCCCCGTAACCCTCAACGCGCAAGAATTCCAAGTCATCTAAGTCACCAAAAGTGGGGTTGTGGCATATCAAAATGTAGCTGAGATCATTTCGAACGACATAAGTTGGTCCAAAAATTCCAAAAAAGCGACGGTTTTCCCAATATTTGATGAAATCGCTTAATCAAGGGGCATAACTCTTACCCACTAAAATTTTCAAAG
>CAKAJN010000193.1:0-2500 GCA_916613615.1 Steromphala cineraria
TGTAAGTTACATGTATATGCGCTTCATGATAAACGCAGTAGAAGTCCCGCAAAATATGTCGCGCACACAACAATTAATACGGTATATGGCCCGAAACGTAACAAACTTTATTTTTGCAGTGTAATTGCATTTGCCGCCAAGTCGTATGAATGTAGGTATGTACTTAGTTATTAAAATTATGAGCTAAAGTAGCCTACGGCCATACCACGTTGAACACACCGGTTCTCGTCCGATCACCGAAGTTAAGCAACGTCGGGCCCGGAGAGTACTTGGATGGGTGACCGCCTGGGGAACACCGGGTGCTGTAGGCCTTTTTTGATAAATGGAATAAGTAGAAAAACTATATTGTTTAGAAATGAAACAATCTTGTTTGAAAAAATATAAAATTTAAATCGTGAACATTATCTTTATGACAGGTGCGTGCAGTAATTGTTAGAGAGGAAAAGCCGAAAGATTGAAATGATGTAAGCGCGCAGATTGGTGCATCCGACGGCTTCGCAACACCATTGTCTAAGTTTCGGGGATTATGGTGGCCAAACAAAGGGGAGCGCGTTTGCAGTGAACACATCCAAATGTAGACAATGAAGTAAACTTTAAGACGGCATGTCTTTGATTGGTGTCCATTCAGTTTTAAAGGCGCTATGCGTCCCGTAACAATACACGGCAAAAGCCGCGCTGATTGACCTTTTCCGTAGGTCGGCCAAGTCGGCTTCCCTCTCCCATTGTTTCGCGGGATGTCGCTAATGAATAGATAATATACTTACCTTTCCCAGTGATTGAAGCTTCTGCACAAGTGTTTAATTAAGGTATATTACAATTTAGAAAGAGTAAATCGAAGAAAAACTTGTAAAATAATAATGCAATATGAGAAACTAATGTTGAGAACAGTTTCGACATTTCTTGCGGGGCTAATAACTAAAAAAATACAAAGCACGCAAGGTTACAAATGAGTGGAAATTATTCCTTGTTGAATAAGCTACAAAATGACATATCACTTGCTAAGACTGCACAATTTGTAAAGGTGGAGGAAAGCCCGCAAAGTGCGCAACAAGCTCTGAAACCTTGCTGTCGCACATGTTGCGGCACCCGTTGTGACGTTACCGTCTTTAAAACTTGGAATAAAATAGCATGAGCGGCTAGCCTGATAAAAAACCTTTCTAACGATACCTCATTTGTTGGTATCGGGGCATAAGTAAACGCTGAGGATGTCCCGCAAAATAGAAATTGTCAACTTTAATAAGTTTTGTTGGTGGCGCGGCTTGTCGGTAACTCTCACGTCCGTCGTTTACGATACATCGGGTCGTTTTTCTTTAAAATTAAAAACACCTATGACGGCGGAGATAGTGTAAAATGTAGCGCATAAAAAGGGCTTTATTTTGATCTATTTTGTTTTAATTTATCTATGATTGTGTAAGTGTGAGAAGTCCCGACACAAGTTTATCGGCAGCCTGAAGTTCTTAAAAATGTTGCATCGGGGCTTGTAGAATCTACAACAATTAGTTTACCGGGATGTGTAATATATCAAAATGAAGGGAATTTTAATGCCTTTAAAATGAGCCCAAATATACAATAATATCTCAAATGGTCAGGGTGTTAGAAGCGCCGCAAAGGTAATTAATTTGAAGCAAAATTGTCCGGCGGTCATCTTGCGGGCGCTGTAGTTTGCTTAGTTATACCAGCGCAACATTTATGAATACATGTCCAAGTAGGGCTATAAATTTC
This sequence comes from Steromphala cineraria, assembly GCA_916613615.1. Lineage (NCBI taxonomy): Eukaryota > Metazoa > Mollusca > Gastropoda > Trochida > Trochidae > Steromphala > Steromphala cineraria. Next base: position 1,723 of record CAKAJN010000193.1, read on the forward strand.
CTTTAAAACTAGGTATAAAATGTTAAAATATCTTTATAAATGAAAGAGTTAGAGAGCCCGTAAAGGGGTTTTTGTAATCAGTTGCGGCACTTGTGAATGGATAACTGAAAACAACTAGGTGAACGATATTGCTAGAGCGATAAAGCCTTTAATTTAAATGTCGCTGTTCTTCTGAAACATGCGCTGTGTACTTTAATATGTGGTCTACAAGATGGTATAAAAATATAAACTCTTTCGAGGCCCCGTAATTGGAATGAGTGCACTCTAAACGTGTGCACGAGGATCTATTGGAGGGCAAGTCTGGTGCCAGCAGCCGCGGTAATTCCAGCTCCAATAGCGTATATTAAAGTTGTTGTGGTTAAAAAGCTCGTAGTTGGATCTCAGGGTCGTTCGCGTCGGTCCCTTGCTTCAATGGCTCGGGTACTGCGCGGTGTCGTCCCCCTTGCCAGACCTCTCAAAAAGGTTGCTCTTGACTGAGTGGCCTGCTCGAGTGGCTGGAGAGTTTACTTTGAAAAAATTAGAGTGTTCAAAGCAGGCACTGCCCGCCTGTATAATGGTGCATGGAATAATGGAATAGGACCCCGGATCCTATTTTGCTGGTTTTTGGAGCTCAGGGGTAATGATTAAGAGGAACAGGGCGGGGGCATCCGTATTACGGCGTTAGAGGTGAAATTCTTGGATCGTCGTAAGACGCCCTACAGCGAAAGCATTTGCCAAGTATGTTTTCATTAATCAAGAACGAAAGTCAGAGGTTCGAAGACGATCAGATACCGTCGTA
>CAKAJN010000193.1:10000-12500 GCA_916613615.1 Steromphala cineraria
TGTAGACAATGAAGTAAACTTTAAGACGGCATGTCTTTGATTGGTGTCCATTCAGTTTTAAAGGCGCTATGCGTCCCGTAACAATACACGGCAAAAGCCGCGCTGATTGACCTTTTCCGTAGGTCGGCCAAGTCGGCTTCCCTCTCCCATTGTTTCGCGGGATGTCGCTAATGAATAGATAATATACTTACCTTTCCCAGTGATTGAAGCTTCTGCACAAGTGTTTAATTAAGGTATATTACAATTTAGAAAGAGTAAATCGAAGAAAAACTTGTAAAATAATAATGCAATATGAGAAACTAATGTTGAGAACAGTTTCGACATTTCTTGCGGGGCTAATAACTAAAAAAATACAAAGCACGCAAGGTTACAAATGAGTGGAAATTATTCCTTGTTGAATAAGCTACAAAATGACATATCACTTGCTAAGACTGCACAATTTGTAAAGGTGGAGGAAAGCCCGCAAAGTGCGCAACAAGCTCTGAAACCTTGCTGTCGCACATGTTGCGGCACCCGTTGTGACGTTACCGTCTTTAAAACTTGGAATAAAATAGCATGAGCGGCTAGCCTGATAAAAAACCTTTCTAACGATACCTCATTTGTTGGTATCGGGGCATAAGTAAACGCTGAGGATGTCCCGCAAAATAGAAATTGTCAACTTTAATAAGTTTTGTTGGTGGCGCGGCTTGTCGGTAACTCTCACGTCCGTCGTTTACGATACATCGGGTCGTTTTTCTTTAAAATTAAAAACACCTATGACGGCGGAGATAGTGTAAAATGTAGCGCATAAAAAGGGCTTTATTTTGATCTATTTTGTTTTAATTTATCTATGATTGTGTAAGTGTGAGAAGTCCCGACACAAGTTTATCGGCAGCCTGAAGTTCTTAAAAATGTTGCATCGGGGCTTGTAGAATCTACAACAATTAGTTTACCGGGATGTGTAATATATCAAAATGAAGGGAATTTTAATGCCTTTAAAATGAGCCCAAATATACAATAATATCTCAAATGGTCAGGGTGTTAGAAGCGCCGCAAAGGTAATTAATTTGAAGCAAAATTGTCCGGCGGTCATCTTGCGGGCGCTGTAGTTTGCTTAGTTATACCAGCGCAACATTTATGAATACATGTCCAAGTAGGGCTATAAATTTCCTTTAAAACTAGGTATACAAATGTTAAAATATCTTTATAAATGAAAGAGTTAGAGAGCCCGTAAAGGGGTTTTTGTAATCAGTTGCGGCACTTGTGAATGGATAACTGAAAACAACTAGGTGAACGATATTGCTAGAGCGATAAAGCCTTTAATTTAAATGTCGCTGTTCTTCTGAAACATGCGCTGTGTACTTTAATATGTGGTCTACAAGATGGTATAAAAATATAAACTCTTTCGAGGCCCCGTAATTGGAATGAGTGCACTCTAAACGTGTGCACGAGGATCTATTGGAGGGCAAGTCTGGTGCCAGCAGCCGCGGTAATTCCAGCTCCAATAGCGTATATTAAAGTTGTTGTGGTTAAAAAGCTCGTAGTTGGATCTCAGGGTCGTTCGCGTCGGTCCCTTGCTTCAATGGCTCGGGTACTGCGCGGTGTCGTCCCCCTTGCCAGACCTCTCAAAAAGGTTGCTCTTGACTGAGTGGCCTGCTCGAGTGGCTGGAGAGTTTACTTTGAAAAAATTAGAGTGTTCAAAGCAGGCACTGCCCGCCTGTATAATGGTGCATGGAATAATGGAATAGGACCCCGGATCCTATTTTGCTGGTTTTTGGAGCTCAGGGGTAATGATTAAGAGGAACAGGGCGGGGGCATCCGTATTACGGCGTTAGAGGTGAAATTCTTGGATCGTCGTAAGACGCCCTACAGCGAAAGCATTTGCCAAGTATGTTTTCATTAATCAAGAACGAAAGTCAGAGGTTCGAAGACGATCAGATACCGTCGTAGTTCTGACCGTAAACTATGCCAACTGGCAGCCCGTCGGCGTTGCTCTATTCGACTCGGCGGGAGGCCTACCGAAAACGAAAGTCTTCGGGTTCCAGGGGAAGTATGGTTGCAAAGCTGAAACTTAAAGGAATTGACGGAAGGGCACCACCAGGAGTGGAGCCTGCGGCTTAATTTGACTCAACACGGGAAAACTCACCCGGTCCGGACACTGGAAGGATTGACAGATTGACAGCTCTTTCTTGATTCAGTGGGTGGTGGTGCATGGCCGTTCTTAGTTGGTGGAGTGATTTGTCTGGTTAATTCCGATAACGAACGAGACTCTAGCCTGCTAACTAGTTCGCCGACACTTGTTGTCGCGCGGCGTCACTTCGGTGGCAAACTTCTTAGAGGGACAGGTGGCGTTTAGCCACACGAAGTAGAGCAATAACAGGTCTGTGATGCCCTTAGATGTCCGGGGCCGCACGCGCGCTACACTGAAAGAATCAACGTGGATGCCCACCTGCTCCGAGAGGAGTGGGAAACCCGATGAATCTCTTTCGTGATGGGGATTGGGGCTTGTAATTATTCCCCA
>CAKAJN010000193.1:17500-20000 GCA_916613615.1 Steromphala cineraria
GCAAAGTAAAAGTCGTTTCATATGTGCAAGTCCAAAGTTAGACATAGCGACATAAGACTGGAAGCGGAAGCTGCAGTGTGTCCATTTGTGTGTGCGCAACTTCGGGGACATTCTCTTACATAAATATATTCTACACAAACGTATACTTTAGTTATATGCACAGGAGAAACCTGCAAAGTTAGGTTAGGAGACAGACTTTGTCATTTTCGGAAGCGATTATCTTACATAATTGCCGATGTATCGGGCCTTGTAGCCCCTTTGCGACATTCGGCATTTCAGTTTATTTTACTTCATTTTGTAGGTTAAAAAATTGTCTTTAATTCGAGACCATGTTGAAATGTATGCGCAAAGGGGTAAGCACGAGAGAAGCCCCGTAAGAACGTGCAAAGTGAAGCGCGCGCATACGGACTTGTAGTTTTTCAAACTTTTCGCCGATTTAACCACCCTTTTTGCGGGCCTCATAACTTATTTCACAGACATGATATATCAAATGTAAAACAATCGCCAAAAAGGCCTTGAAATTGTCTTTAAAATGATGTAAGTAACATGTATATGTACTTCATGGTAAACGCACTAGACGTCCCGCAAAAGAGTTCGCAAATAGCACACAGACTTGTAATTTTTCAAACTTTACGCCGATTAAACCACCCTTTTTGCGGGCCTCATAACTTTTTTCACAGACATGATATATCAAATGTAAAACAATCGCCGATAAGGCCTTGAAATTGTCTTTAAATCGATGTAAGTAACATGTATATGTACTTCATGGTAAACGCACTAGACGTCCCGCAAAAGAGTTCGCAAATAGCACACAGACTTGTAATTTTTCAAACTTTACGCCGATTAAACCACCCTTTTTGCGGGCCTCATAACTTTTTTCACAGACATGATATATCAAATGTAAAACAATCGCCGATAAGGCCTTGAAATTGTCTTTAAATCGATGTAAGTAACATGTATATGTACTTCATGGTAAACGCACTAGACGTCCCGCAAAAGAGTTCGCAAATAGCACACAGACTTGTAATTTTTCAAACTTTACGCCGATTAAACCACCCTTTTTGCGGGCCTCATAACTTTTGTCACAGACATGATATATCAAATGTAAAACAATCGCCAAAAAGGCCTTGAAATTGTCTTTAAATCGATGTAAGTAACATGTATATGTTCTTCATGGTAAACGCACTAGACGTCCCGCAAAAGAGTTCGCAAATAGCACACGCAGACTTGTAATTTTTCAAACTTTACGCCGATTTAACCACCCTTTTTGCGGGTCACATAACTATTGTCATATACATGATATATCAAATGTTAAACAATCGCTAAAAAGGCATTGACATTGTCTTTAAATTGATGTAAGTTACATGTATATGCGCTTCATGATAAACGCAGTAGAAGTCCCGCAAAATATGTCGCGCACACAACAATTAATACGGTATATGGCCCGAAACGTAACAAACTTTATTTTTGCAGTGTAATTGCATTTGCCGCCAAGTCGTATGAATGTAGGTATGTACTTAGTTATTAAAATTATGAGCTAAAGTAGCCTACGGCCATACCACGTTGAACACACCGGTTCTCGTCCGATCACCGAAGTTAAGCAACGTCGGGCCCGGAGAGTACTTGGATGGGTGACCGCCTGGGAACACCGGGTGCTGTAGGCCTTTTTTGATAAATGGAATAAGTAGAAAAACTATATTGTTTAGAAATGAAACAATCTTGTTTGAAAAAATATAAAATTTAAATCGTGAACATTATCTTTATGACAGGTGCGTGCAGTAATTGTTAGAGAGGAAAAGCCGAAAGATTGAAATGATGTAAGCGCGCAGATTGGTGCATCCGACGGCTTCGCAACACCATTGTCTAAGTTTCGGGGATTATGGTGGCCAAACAAAGGGGAGCGCGTTTGCAGTGAACACATCCAAATGTAGACAATGAAGTAAACTTTAAGACGGCATGTCTTTGATTGGTGTCCATTCAGTTTTAAAGGCGCTATGCGTCCCGTAACAATACACGGCAAAAGCCGCGCTGATTGACCTTTTCCGTAGGTCGGCCAAGTCGGCTTCCCTCTCCCATTGTTTCGCGGGATGTCGCTAATGAATAGATAATATACTTACCTTTCCCAGTGATTGAAGCTTCTGCACAAGTGTTTAATTAAGGTATATTACAATTTAGAAAGAGTAAATCGAAGAAAAACTTGTAAAATAATAATGCAATATGAGAAACTAATGTTGAGAACAGTTTCGACATTTCTTGCGGGGCTAATAACTAAAAAAATACAAAGCACGCAAGGTTACAAATGAGTGGAAATTATTCCTTGTTGAATAAGCTACAAAATGACATATCACTTGCTAAGACTGCACAATTTGTAAAGGTGGAGGAAAGCCCGCAAAGTGCGCAACAAGCTCTGAAACCTTGCTGTCGCACATGTTGCGGCACCCGTTGTGACGTTACCGTCTTTAAAACTTGGAATAAAATAGCATGAGCGGCTAGCCTGATA
>CAKAJN010000194.1:5000-7500 GCA_916613615.1 Steromphala cineraria
TAATCAACGCCAGCTTATGACTGACGCTTACTGGGAATTCCTCGTTCATGGGGAATAATTACAAGCCCCAATCCCCATCACGAAAGAGATTCATCGGGTTTCCCACTCCTCTCGGAGCAGGTGGGCATCCACGTTGATTCTTTCAGTGTAGCGCGCGTGCGGCCCCGGACATCTAAGGGCATCACAGACCTGTTATTGCTCTACTTCGTGTGGCTAAACGCCACCTGTCCCTCTAAGAAGTTTGCCACCGAAGTGACGCCGCGCGACAACAAGTGTCGGCGAACTAGTTAGCAGGCTAGAGTCTCGTTCGTTATCGGAATTAACCAGACAAATCACTCCACCAACTAAGAACGGCCATGCACCACCACCCACTGAATCAAGAAAGAGCTGTCAATCTGTCAATCCTTCCAGTGTCCGGACCGGGTGAGTTTTCCCGTGTTGAGTCAAATTAAGCCGCAGGCTCCACTCCTGGTGGTGCCCTTCCGTCAATTCCTTTAAGTTTCAGCTTTGCAACCATACTTCCCCTGGAACCCGAAGACTTTCGTTTTCGGTAGGCCTCCCGCCGAGTCGAATAGAGCAACGCCGACGGGCTGCCAGTTGGCATAGTTTACGGTCAGAACTACGACGGTATCTGATCGTCTTCGAACCTCTGACTTTCGTTCTTGATTAATGAAAACATACTTGGCAAATGCTTTCGCTGTAGGGCGTCTTACGACGATCCAAGAATTTCACCTCTAACGCCGTAATACGGATGCCCCCGCCCTGTTCCTCTTAATCATTACCCCTGAGCTCCAAAAACCAGCAAAATAGGATCCGGGGTCCTATTCCATTATTCCATGCACCATTATACAGGCGGGCAGTGCCTGCTTTGAACACTCTAATTTTTTCAAAGTAAACTCTCCAGCCACTCGAGCAGGCCACTCAGTCAAGAGCAACCTTTTTGAGAGGTCTGGCAAGGGGGACGACACCGCGCAGTACCCGAGCCATTGAAGCAAGGGACCGACGCGAACGACCCTGAGATCCAACTACGAGCTTTTTAACCACAACAACTTTAATATACGCTATTGGAGCTGGAATTACCGCGGCTGCTGGCACCAGACTTGCCCTCCAATAGATCCTCGTGCACACGTTTAGAGTGCACTCATTCCAATTACGGGGCCTCGAAAGAGTTTATATTTTTATACCATCTTGTAGACCACATATTAAAGTACACAGCGCATGTTTCAGAAGAACAGCGACATTTAAATTAAAGGCTTTATCGCTCTAGCAATATCGTTCACCTAGTTGTTTTCAGTTATCCATTCACAAGTGCCGCAACTGATTACAAAAACCCCTTTACGGGCTCTCTAACTCTTTCATTTATAAAGATATTTTAACATTTTATACCTAGTTTTAAAGGAAATTTATAGCCCTACTTGGACATGTATTCATAAATGTTGCGCTGGTATAACTAAGCAAACTACAGCGCCCGCAAGATGACCGCCGGACAATTTTGCTTCAAATTAATTACCTTTGCGGCGCTTCTAACACCCTGACCATTTGAGATATTATTGTATATTTGGGCTCATTTTAAAGGCATTAAAATTCCCTTCATTTTGATATATTACACATCCCGGTAAACTAATTGTTGTAGATTCTACAAGCCCCGATGCAACATTTTTAAGAACTTCAGGCTGCCGATAAACTTGTGTCGGGACTTCTCACACTTACACAATCATAGATAAATTAAAACAAAATAGATCAAAATAAAGCCCTTTTTATGCGCTACATTTTACACTATCTCCGCCGTCATAGGTGTTTTTAATTTTAAAGAAAAACGACCCGATGTATCGTAAACGACGGACGTGAGAGTTACCGACAAGCCGCGCCACCAACAAAACTTATTAAAGTTGACAATTTCTATTTTGCGGGACATCCTCAGCGTTTACTTATGCCCCGATACCAACAAATGAGGTATCGTTAGAAAGGTTTTTTATCAGGCTAGCCGCTCATGCTATTTTATTCCAAGTTTTAAAGACGGTAACGTCACAACGGGTGCCGCAACATGTGCGACAGCAAGGTTTCAGAGCTTGTTGCGCACTTTGCGGGCTTTCCTCCACCTTTACAAATTGTGCAGTCTTAGCAAGTGATATGTCATTTTGTAGCTTATTCAACAAGGAATAATTTCCACTCATTTGTAACCTTGCGTGCTTTGTATTTTTTTAGTTATTAGCCCCGCAAGAAATGTCGAAACTGTTCTCAACATTAGTTTCTCATATTGCATTATTATTTTACAAGTTTTTCTTCGATTTACTCTTTCTAAATTGTAATATACCTTAATTAAACACTTGTGCAGAAGCTTCAATCACTGGGAAAGGTAAGTATATTATCTATTCATTAGCGACATCCCGCGAAACAATGGGAGAGGGAAGCCGACTTGGCCGACCTACGGAAAAGGTCAATCAGCGCGGCTTTTGCCGTGTATTGTTACGGGACGCATAGCGCCTTTAAAACTGAATGG
>CAKAJN010000194.1:15000-17500 GCA_916613615.1 Steromphala cineraria
AGCAACGCCGACGGGCTGCCAGTTGGCATAGTTTACGGTCAGAACTACGACGGTATCTGATCGTCTTCGAACCTCTGACTTTCGTTCTTGATTAATGAAAACATACTTGGCAAATGCTTTCGCTGTAGGGCGTCTTACGACGATCCAAGAATTTCACCTCTAACGCCGTAATACGGATGCCCCCGCCCTGTTCCTCTTAATCATTACCCCTGAGCTCCAAAAACCAGCAAAATAGGATCCGGGGTCCTATTCCATTATTCCATGCACCATTATACAGGCGGGCAGTGCCTGCTTTGAACACTCTAATTTTTTCAAAGTAAACTCTCCAGCCACTCGAGCAGGCCACTCAGTCAAGAGCAACCTTTTTGAGAGGTCTGGCAAGGGGGACGACACCGCGCAGTACCCGAGCCATTGAAGCAAGGGACCGACGCGAACGACCCTGAGATCCAACTACGAGCTTTTTAACCACAACAACTTTAATATACGCTATTGGAGCTGGAATTACCGCGGCTGCTGGCACCAGACTTGCCCTCCAATAGATCCTCGTGCACACGTTTAGAGTGCACTCATTCCAATTACGGGGCCTCGAAAGAGTTTATATTTTTATACCATCTTGTAGACCACATATTAAAGTACACAGCGCATGTTTCAGAAGAACAGCGACATTTAAATTAAAGGCTTTATCGCTCTAGCAATATCGTTCACCTAGTTGTTTTCAGTTATCCATTCACAAGTGCCGCAACTGATTACAAAAACCCCTTTACGGGCTCTCTAACTCTTTCATTTATAAAGATATTTTAACATTTTATACCTAGTTTTAAAGGAAATTTATAGCCCTACTTGGACATGTATTCATAAATGTTGCGCTGGTATAACTAAGCAAACTACAGCGCCCGCAAGATGACCGCCGGACAATTTTGCTTCAAATTAATTACCTTTGCGGCGCTTCTAACACCCTGACCATTTGAGATATTATTGTATATTTGGGCTCATTTTAAAGGCATTAAAATTCCCTTCATTTTGATATATTACACATCCCGGTAAACTAATTGTTGTAGATTCTACAAGCCCCGATGCAACATTTTTAAGAACTTCAGGCTGCCGATAAACTTGTGTCGGGACTTCTCACACTTACACAATCATAGATAAATTAAAACAAAATAGATCAAAATAAAGCCCTTTTTATGCGCTACATTTTACACTATCTCCGCCGTCATAGGTGTTTTTAATTTTAAAGAAAAACGACCCGATGTATCGTAAACGACGGACGTGAGAGTTACCGACAAGCCGCGCCACCAACAAAACTTATTAAAGTTGACAATTTCTATTTTGCGGGACATCCTCAGCGTTTACTTATGCCCCGATACCAACAAATGAGGTATCGTTAGAAAGGTTTTTTATCAGGCTAGCCGCTCATGCTATTTTATTCCAAGTTTTAAAGACGGTAACGTCACAACGGGTGCCGCAACATGTGCGACAGCAAGGTTTCAGAGCTTGTTGCGCACTTTGCGGGCTTTCCTCCACCTTTACAAATTGTGCAGTCTTAGCAAGTGATATGTCATTTTGTAGCTTATTCAACAAGGAATAATTTCCACTCATTTGTAACCTTGCGTGCTTTGTATTTTTTTAGTTATTAGCCCCGCAAGAAATGTCGAAACTGTTCTCAACATTAGTTTCTCATATTGCATTATTATTTTACAAGTTTTTCTTCGATTTACTCTTTCTAAATTGTAATATACCTTAATTAAACACTTGTGCAGAAGCTTCAATCACTGGGAAAGGTAAGTATATTATCTATTCATTAGCGACATCCCGCGAAACAATGGGAGAGGGAAGCCGACTTGGCCGACCTACGGAAAAGGTCAATCAGCGCGGCTTTTGCCGTGTATTGTTACGGGACGCATAGCGCCTTTAAAACTGAATGGACACCAATCAAAGACATGCCGTCTTAAAGTTTACTTCATTGTCTACATTTGGATGTGTTCACTGCAAACGCGCTCCCCTTTGTTTGGCCACCATAATCCCCGAAACTTAGACAATGGTGTTGCGAAGCCGTCGGATGCACCAATCTGCGCGCTTACATCATTTCAATCTTTCGGCTTTTCCTCTCTAACAATTACTGCACGCACCTGTCATAAAGATAATGTTCACGATTTAAATTTTATATTTTTTCAAACAAGATTGTTTCATTTCTAAACAATATAGTTTTTCTACTTATTCCATTTATCAAAAAAGGCCTACAGCACCCGGTGTTCCCAGGCGGTCACCCATCCAAGTACTCTCCGGGCCCGACGTTGCTTAACTTCGGTGATCGGACGAGAACCGGTGTGTTCAACGTGGTATGGCCGTAGGCTACTTTAGCTCATAATTTTAATAACTAAGTACATACCTACATTCATACGACTTGGCGGCAAATGCAATTACACTGCAAAAATAAAGTTTGTTACGTTTCGGGCCATATACCGTATTAATTGTTGTGTGCGCGACATATTTTGCGGGA
>CAKAJN010000194.1:25000-26492 GCA_916613615.1 Steromphala cineraria
TTACGGGGCCTCGAAAGAGTTTATATTTTTATACCATCTTGTAGACCACATATTAAAGTACACAGCGCATGTTTCAGAAGAACAGCGACATTTAAATTAAAGGCTTTATCGCTCTAGCAATATCGTTCACCTAGTTGTTTTCAGTTATCCATTCACAAGTGCCGCAACTGATTACAAAAACCCCTTTACGGGCTCTCTAACTCTTTCATTTATAAAGATATTTTAACATTTTATACCTAGTTTTAAAGGAAATTTATAGCCCTACTTGGACATGTATTCATAAATGTTGCGCTGGTATAACTAAGCAAACTACAGCGCCCGCAAGATGACCGCCGGACAATTTTGCTTCAAATTAATTACCTTTGCGGCGCTTCTAACACCCTGACCATTTGAGATATTATTGTATATTTGGGCTCATTTTAAAGGCATTAAAATTCCCTTCATTTTGATATATTACACATCCCGGTAAACTAATTGTTGTAGATTCTACAAGCCCCGATGCAACATTTTTAAGAACTTCAGGCTGCCGATAAACTTGTGTCGGGACTTCTCACACTTACACAATCATAGATAAATTAAAACAAAATAGATCAAAATAAAGCCCTTTTTATGCGCTACATTTTACACTATCTCCGCCGTCATAGGTGTTTTTAATTTTAAAGAAAAACGACCCGATGTATCGTAAACGACGGACGTGAGAGTTACCGACAAGCCGCGCCACCAACAAAACTTATTAAAGTTGACAATTTCTATTTTGCGGGACATCCTCAGCGTTTACTTATGCCCCGATACCAACAAATGAGGTATCGTTAGAAAGGTTTTTTATCAGGCTAGCCGCTCATGCTATTTTATTCCAAGTTTTAAAGACGGTAACGTCACAACGGGTGCCGCAACATGTGCGACAGCAAGGTTTCAGAGCTTGTTGCGCACTTTGCGGGCTTTCCTCCACCTTTACAAATTGTGCAGTCTTAGCAAGTGATATGTCATTTTGTAGCTTATTCAACAAGGAATAATTTCCACTCATTTGTAACCTTGCGTGCTTTGTATTTTTTTAGTTATTAGCCCCGCAAGAAATGTCGAAACTGTTCTCAACATTAGTTTCTCATATTGCATTATTATTTTACAAGTTTTTCTTCGATTTACTCTTTCTAAATTGTAATATACCTTAATTAAACACTTGTGCAGAAGCTTCAATCACTGGGAAAGGTAAGTATATTATCTATTCATTAGCGACATCCCGCGAAACAATGGGAGAGGGAAGCCGACTTGGCCGACCTACGGAAAAGGTCAATCAGCGCGGCTTTTGCCGTGTATTGTTACGGGACGCATAGCGCCTTTAAAACTGAATGGACACCAATCAAAGACATGCCGTCTTAAAGTTTACTTCATTGTCTACATTTGGATGTGTTCACTGCAAACGCGCTCCCCTTTGTTTGGCCACCATAATCCCCGAAACTTAGACAATGGTGTTGCGAAGCCGTCGGATGCACCA
>CAKAJN010000195.1:0-26479 GCA_916613615.1 Steromphala cineraria
AAATTTGATATTTTTAACGTTTCGGGTCAATTTTAAGCAATTTGGTCAAAATTTTAGAAAAATGGTTTCCTTCGTTTTTGGGTTGAAAATCAGCTAAACTTTGCTTGTGGAGGTGTACGGAGCATGTAGATGCGTCCTAACCATGTTTTAAGCAAATTTGATATTTTTGACGTTTCGGGTCAATTTTAAGCAATTTGGTCAAAATTTTACAAAAATGGTTTCCTTCGTTTTTGGGTTGAAAATCAGCTAAACTTGGCTTGTGGAGGTGTACGGAGCATGTAGATGCGTCCTAACCATGTTTTAAGCAAATTTGATATTTTTGACGCTTCAGGTCAATTTTAAGCAATTTGGTCAAAATTTTAGAAAAATGGTTTCCTTCGTTTTTGGGTTGAAAATCAGCTAAACTTTCCTTGTGGAGGTCTACGGAGCATGTAAATGCGTCCTAACCATGTTTTAAGCAAATTTGGTATTTTTAACGTTTCGGGTCAATTTTAAGCATTTTGGTCAAAATTTTACAAAAATGGTTTCCTTCGTTTTTGGGTTGAAGATCAGCTTAACTTCGCTTGTGGAGGTCTATGGAGCATCTAAATGCGTCCTAACCATGTTTTAAGCAAATTTGATATTTTTGATGTTTCGGGTCAATTTTAAGCAATTTGGTCAAAATTTTAGAAAAATGGTTTCCTTCGTTTTTGGGTTGAAAATCAGCTAAACTTTGCTTGTGGAGGTGTACGGAGCATGTAGATGCGTCCGTACCATGTTTTAAGCAAATTTGATATTTTTGACGTTTCGGGTCAATTTTAAGCAATTTGGTCAAAATTTTACAAAAATGGTTTCCTTTGTTTTTGGGTTGAAAATCAGCTAAACTTGGCTTGTGGAGGTGTACGGAGCATGTAGATGCGTCCTAACCATGTTTTAAGCAAATTTGATATTTTTGACGTTTCGGGTCAATTTTAAGCATTTTGGTCAAAATTTTAGAAAAATGGTTTCCTTCGTTTTTGGGTTGAAGATCAGCTTAACTTCGCTTGTGGAGGTCTATGGAGCATCTAAATGCGTCCTAACCATGTTTTTAGCAAATTTGATATTTTTGATGTTTCGGGTCAATTTTAAGCAATTTGGTCAAAATTTTAGAAAAATGGTTTCCTTCGTTTTTGGGTTGAAAATCAGTTAAACTTTGCTTGTGGAGGTGTACGGAGCATGTAGATGCGTCCTAACCATGTTTTAAGCAAATTTGATATTTTTGACGTTTGGGGTCAATTTTAAGCAATTTGGTCAAAATTTTACAAAAATGGTTTCCTTCGTTTTTGGGTTGAAGATCAGCTTAACTTCGCTTGTGGAGGTCTATGGAGCATCTAAATGCGTCCTAACCATGTTTTAAGCAAATTTGATATTTTTGATGTTTCGGGTCAATTTTAAGCAATTTGGTCAAAATTTTAGAAAAATGGTTTCCTTCGTTTTTGGGTTGAAAATCAGTTAAACTTGGCTTGTGGAGGTGTACGGAGCATGTAGATGCGTCCTAACCATGTTTTAAGCAAATTTGATATTTTTGACGTTTCGGGTCAATTTTAAGCAATTTGGTCAAAATGTTACAAAAATGGTTTCCTTCGTTTTTGGGTTGAAAATCAGCTAAACTTGGCTTGTGGAGGTGTACGGAGCATGTAGATGCGTCCTAACCATGTTTTAAGCAAATTTGATATTTTTGACGTTTCGGGTCAATTTTAAGCAATTTGGTCAAAATTTTACAAAAATGGTTTCCTTCGTTTTTGGGTTGAAAAACAGCAAGACTTGTCTTGTGGAGGTGTACGGAGTATGTAGATGCATCCTAACCATGTTTTAAGCAAATTTGATATTTTTGACGCTTCGGGTCAATTTTAAGCAGTTTGGTCCAAATTTTAGAAAAAATGGTTTCCTTCGTTTTTGGGTTGAAAATCAGCTTAACTTTGCTTGTGGAGGTGTACGGAGCATGTAGATGCGTCCTAACCATGTTTTAAGCAAATTTGATATTTTTTACGTTTCAGGTCAATTTTAAGCAATTTGGTCAAAATTTTACCAAAATGGTTTCCTTCGTTTTTGGGTTGAAAAACAGCTAAACTTGGCTTGTGGAGGTGTACGGAGCATGTAGATGCGTCCTAACCATGTTTTAAGCAAATTTGATATTTTTGACGTTTCGGGTCAATTTTAAGCAATTTGGTCAAAATTTTACAAAAATGGTTTCCTTCGTTTTTGGGTTAAAAATCAGCTAAACTTTGCTTGTGGAGGTGTACGGAGCATGTAGATGCGTCCTAACCATGTTTTAAGCAAATTTGATATTTTTGACGTTTCGGGTCAATTTTAAGCAATTTGGTCAAAATTTTACAAAAATGGTTTCCTTCGTTTTTGGGTTGAAAAACAGCAAGACTTGTCTTGTGGAGGTGTACGGAGCATGTAGATGCATCCTAACCATGTTTTAAGCAAATTAGATATTTTTGACGCTTCGAGTCAATTTTAAGCAGTTTGGTCAAAATTTTAGAAAAATGGTTTCCTTCGTTTTTGGGTTGAAAATCAGCTAAACTTTGCTTGTGGAGGTGTACGGAGCATGTAGATGCGTCCTAACCATGTTTTAAGCAAATTTGATATTTTTTACGTTTCAGGTCAATTTTAAGCAATTTGGTCAAAATTTTACCAAAATGGTTTCCTTCGTTTTTGGGTTGAAAATCAGCTAAACTTTGCTTGTGGAGGTGTACGGAGCATGTAGATGCGTCCTAACCATGTTTTAAGCAAATTTGATATTTTTGACGCTTCAGGTCAATTTTAAGCAATTTGGTCAAAATTTTAGAAAAATGGTTTCCTTCGTTTTTGGGTTGAAAATCAGCTAAACTTTCCTTGTGGAGGTCTACGGAGCATGTAAATGCGTCCTAACCATGTTTTAAGCAAATTTGGTATTTTTAACGTTTCGGGTCAATTTTAAGCATTTTGGTCAAAATTTTACAAAAATGGTTTCCTTCGTTTTTGGGTTGAAGATCAGCTTAACTTCGCTTGTGGAGGTCTATGGAGCATCTAAATGCGTCCTAACCATGTTTTAAGCAAATTTGATATTTTTGACGTTTCGGGTCAATTTTAAGCATTTTGGTCAAAATTTTAGAAAAATGGTTTCCTTCGTTTTTGGGTTGAAGATCAGCTTAACTTCGCTTGTGGAGGTCTATGGAGCATCTAAATGCGTCCTAACCATGTTTTTAGCAAATTTGATATTTTTGATGTTTCGGGTCAATTTTAAGCAATTTGGTCAAAATTTTACAAAAATGGTTTCCTTCGTTTTTGGGTTGAAAATCAGTTAAACTTTGCTTGTGGAGGTGTACGGAGCATGTAGATGCGTCCTAACCATGTTTTAAGCAAATTTGATATTTTTGACGTTTCGGGTCAATTTTAAGCAATTTGGTCAAAATTTTACAAAAATGGTTTCCTTCGTTTTTGGGTTGAAGATCAGCTTAACTTCGCTTGTGGAGGTCTATGGAGCATCTAAATGCGTCCTAACCATGTTTTAAGCAAATTTGATATTTTTGATGTTTCGGGTCAATTTTAAGCAATTTGGTCAGAATGTTACAAAAATGGTTTCCTTCGTTTTTGGGTTGAAAATCAGCTAAACTTGGCTTGTGGAGGTGTACGGAGCATGTAGATGCGTCCTAACCATGTTTTAAGCAAATTTGATATTTTTGACGTTTCGGGTCAATTTTAAGCAATTTGGTCAAAATTTTACAAAAATGGTTTCCTTCGTTTTTGGGTTGAAAAACAGCAAGACTTGTCTTGTGGAGGTGTACGGAGTATGTAGATGCATCCTAACCATGTTTTAAGCAAATTTGATATTTTTGACGCTTCGGGTCAATTTTAAGCAGTTTGGTCCAAATTTTAGAAAAAATGGTTTCCTTCGTTTTTGGGTTGAAAATCAGCTTAACTTTGCTTGTGGAGGTGTACGGAGCATGTAGATGCGTCCTAACCATGTTTTAAGCAAATTTGATATTTTTTACGTTTCAGGTCAATTTTAAGCAATTTGGTCAAAATTTTACAAAAATGGTTTCCTTCGTTTTTGGGTTGAAAAACAGCTAAACTTGGCTTGTGGAGGTGTACGGAGCATGTAGATGCGTCCTAACCATGTTTTAAGCAAATTTGATATTTTTGACGTTTCGGGTCAATTTTAAGCAATTTGGTCAAAATTTTACAAAAATGGTTTCCTTCGTTTTTGGGTTAAAAATCAGCTAAACTTTGCTTGTGGAGGTGTACGGAGCATGTAGATGCGTCCTAACCATGTTTTAAGCAAATTTGATATTTTTGACGTTTCGGGTCAATTTTAAGCAATTTGGTCAAAATTTTACAAAAATGGTTTCCTTCGTTTTTGGGTTGAAAAACTGCAAGACTTGTCTTGTGGAGGTGTACGGAGCATGTAGATGCATCCTAACCATGTTTTAAGCAAATTAGATATTTTTGACGCTTCGGGTCAATTTTAAGCAGTTTGGTCAAAATTTTAGAAAAATGGTTTCCTTCGTTTTTGGGTTGAAAATCAGCTAAACTTTGCTTGTGGAGGTGTACGGAGCATGTAGATGCGTCCTAACCATGTTTTAAGCAAATTTGATATTTTTTACGTTTCAGGTCAATTTTAAGCAATTTGGTCAAAATTTTACCAAAATGGTTTCCTTCGTTTTTGGGTTGAAAAACAGCTAAACTTATCTTGTGGAGGTGTACGGAGCATGTAGATGCGTCCTAACCATGTTTTAAGCAAATTTGATATTTTTGACGTTTCGGGTCAATTTTAAGCAATTTGGTCAAAATTTTACAAAAATGGTTTCCTTCGTTTTTGGGTTGAAAATCAGCTAAACTTGGCTTGTGGAGGTGTACGGAGCATGTAGATGCGTCCTAACCATGTTTTAAGCAAATTTGATATTTTTGACGTTTCGGGTCAATTTTAAGCAATTTGGTCAAAATTTTAGAAAAATGGTTTCCTTCGTTTTTGGGATGAAAAACAGCAAGACTTGTCTTGTGGAGGTGTACGGAGCATGTAGATGCAACCTAACCATGTTTAAAGCAAATTTGATATTTTTGACGCTTCGGGTCAATTTTAAGCAATTTGGTCAAAATTTTAGAAAAATGGTTTCCTTCGTTTTTGGGTTGAAAATCAGCTAAACTTGGCTTGTGGAGGTGTACGGAGCATGTAGATGCGTCCTAACCATGTTTTAAGCAAATTTGATATTTTTGACGTTTCGGGTCAATTTTAAGCAATTTGGTCAAAATTTTACAAAAATGGTTTCCTTCGTTTTTGGGTTGAAAAACAGCAAGACTTGTCTTGTGGAGGTGTACGGAGCATGTAGATGCAACCTAACCATGTTTAAAGCAAATTTGATATTTTTGACGCTTCGGGTCAATTTTAAGCAGTTTGGTCAAAATTTTAGAAAAATGATTTCCTTCGTTTTTGGGTTGAAAATCAGCTAAACTTTGCTTGTGGAGGTGTACGGAGCATGTAGATGCGTCCTAACCATGTTTTAAGCAAATTTGATATTTTTTACGTTTCAGGGCCGGTATTCATAAAGCTTCTAAGAATTTTCTTAAGCCTTAAGAATTCTTAAATCAACTAAGAATTCTTAGTTTCCATAGCAACGTTCTTAACTTCTAAGAATTTTCTTAGAATTGTGATTTTGTTCTTAGTTTTGTTCTTAACTTTAAGAAACCTCATGAGGACACTTAACTGCTTAAGAAAATCCTTAAATAAAACAAAATGGCCGCTCTTGGAAACAGGAATTTTACTGCTAGAAAAAATGTGTTTGATATTTACAACAACAGAGAGCTTTTAAGAAGATTTCGCTTAGACAAAGGAGGAATTGAATATGTGACAGACATGCTTTCAGACAATCTTGAACCTGTTACTGCCAGGAACCATGCTATGTCCCCTTTAGACAAAGTTCTTGTGACGTTGAGATTTCTAGCTACAGGGAAAATGCAACTTTGTAACGCCGATGATATGGAACTGTCACAGCCATCAGTAAGTCGGGCGGTCACACAGACATTGTCAGCTATAAATGATCCTCGTATTGTCAAAAGATTTATATCATTTCCCTTGACTCAGAGGCAAGTAATAAACAATGCACTAGATTTCGCGTCAGTGGCAAATTTCCCAAATGTTGTCGGTGTTATAGATGGTACTCACGTCCAAATACTAGCCCCTCATGTCAATGAACCTGCATTCGTGAACAGGAAACATTATCACTCCATAAACACTCAAATTGTTTTTGATGCCGACTATCGTATATTGGATATCGTTGCGAAGTGGCCAGGATCAACACACGACTCTCGGATCCTTCGAGAAAGCGGTCTCCAAGTGCTTTTTGAGACGGGACGCGTTCCCCCGAACGCTCATCTGTTGGGAGACAGTGGATATCCTTCAAAAACTTGGCTTTTAACGCCATATCTTCGGCCAAACAACGCTGTCCAACATGCTTACAATCGGTAATTTACTTGATTTAGAGTTACCCCCCTTAGAGTAAATGTCAAAAGTTGAATTCCGGTAAATCCAAATTTAAGATCCCGAACTGAAATGTGAGCCTTATTTTTGATAAGGAATTAACAATAATAATGTATGAACGAAATAAATAAAGATGAAAAGTAAATGCGTAATTCAACAATGTTTTAAGAAATAATAAAGAGAATTTAACATTTATTGAATGGCTGAATCACTTATAATTATTAATTCGTTCATTACTCTTTAAGAAAGAATATCTCAATTAGTATTATTCCTGATTTTTTTGTTATACTTATTTTTTATTTTTCCACCAAAAGCCAATTATTAAAAAATGAATATATCAATCATTTCTGCCGAAATTTGCATTCAATAAATAATTGTTGGGTTTTTTTTCATAATATTGAATGTTATTTTATAAACAGTTCCCACAAGAGAACAAGGAGTATTGTGGAAAGGGGAATAGGCCAACTGAAGAGGAGGTTTCATGCCCTGCATGTTGAACTGAGACTTAGCCCCCAGAAAGCCTGTCAGGTAACTTATTTTGGTTGTTTTTTTACATCAATTTTATTGAATAATATTTACACTTGAATGCATTTCTTTATCAGTTTTAAACAGTTAATAATATCATGGTGAAGCACTCATAAAAGATAATTAGTGATGATAAATATGTCTCTGAAGACATTTATGTTAAAAATCATTATTTCTAATTTCAAGCAGAGGTTATGGCAAAGTAATATGTTCAAATGCATTGATGTTTTCATCAATGAAATGTCCTTTCCAATGTATAATTTGGGTTTCTGATACTTGAGAATATGCAATTGATATTTCTTCCTATTACAATCATTTTTCATTAAACGGGACAGGCAGAATTGTTATATGAACAGAATATATAATCAGAAAGATGAAGGGTTATCACTTTGAATTACATATGAAGATGCATATTGCAATATGGTATTCATTATGTAATGTTTAATTCCAGGTGATTGTTGCTTGTGCAATTTTGCACAACATCTGCAAAATGAGGAACATCCCTGAACCAGAGGAGAGCAGCGGATGTCCACCAGACAGTCGACAGCCTGACACCATACCACATCTCCCTAGTAGCAGTAGAAGCAGCACTGCAACCTCAGGCGTTTCATATAGAGACCAGTTTTCAAGATTACATTTCTCATGTGAGTTGAAAAAATACCCATGGAAGTTAATCAAATACCTGTTTGAATAATTACTATTATTTATAATCATGAAACAATTGATAAACAACACATTGATATGAGCAAAACAATTTTATTTTTATTGTTTAGAATACAACAAAATATAATTGAACAGATAACAGAAACAATGTAAGTTGTGGTCCAATTTTAATATATTTGATAATCGCAAAAATGAGAATAAAAAATTTTCAAAACTGCAAAAAGCATTTAATTGATTGTAAATAGAGGGCACCACTTTGTTTTCTCCATTAAAGCATGATAACCATGAAAATGAAGCAAATTAGGATTTAAGTTTGTTAGATGTTAGATATATATTAATAAGTAGGATGATGCTAATGTATGTACAAACGTCATAAATTAGTTTTTCTAAGTATCAAGTACTTGAAACCAATAATTTTGCATAGACATAGGTATTTGTGTAAATGCCATTTTGCATTGATTAACTTGGAAGGGCAACAAATAAAATGTACCTTCTAACTTTTGCCAAGGGTCAACATATTGCAAAGTCTAGCAACAACAATATACAACTTCTTTAAATAACCACTAAATTGCTATAGAAATTCCTTGTATTACATAAACGTTAATTTTGTTTTAGCAGGACAATTATTACTATTAATATGAAAACATTGATATTCAATGTAAAAAATCCAATAAAGTAAACTGAAAATATGATTTAAAAGAACTTCTAAGCATGGGAGGAAAAAAGAAATTATTTCCTTAATGAATAGAATGGCAATGCTTTTAAGCACATCTGTTAACACCTGCTTGAATCTTTTTCCAAATATCATTGATATAGTGACAATCAATATAAACACAGACTTGCAAAATGAACAATTCATATTGTCAACAAGCTTCATTCGAAAAAAAAAATGTTTGGTGAAAATTATTATGTGAACAAACCTATTCTGAAGTCCACAAGCTTGCAGTCTAGTATATTTCCTGAAGTGTTTAGAAATATTTTCCAATCAATGTCAGTAGGGTAAATGATTAATAGAAATTAGTACTATATTTTCTTTAATTTGTTTGATAATGTCTCTCCCTGTCTCAAGACTCTAAAGTTGTTCTATCTACTGGTATATGAAAGACATGTCTTAAATCATCAAAATTCATGAAGTCACTGTTTTTACAAATTTTCTCAATTAAGTGAAAGCTTTTTTTTAGCCAAGTTTCAATAAAAGGAAATGAGTCTTTTTGCAAACAATACATATATATCCAAAGCATTAAGCAAGAAAAACTCAATTTTGAAAAACTTCTGAAAATCATTAAAGATATTTTCAACACTGAGACAGAGATATTTTGCAAATTATGTATTTTTTAAAGGACAATTTGTTTTAAATAAATAATTCTTTATGAAAACTTTTAATTTTGTTATTAAATACAAACATGATAAGAAAAATTAATGTCACTTGAGGATAACAGATATTCCCAGTCAAAAACATTTCATCAATGAAATTTAACATCCAAGGGGGATAATGCTTTATCTTTGCATAAGTAACAAACAGAGAACCCTGCTGATAATAAGAATTACAAACTATAAAAATACTAACTACTCCTCTCCAGTGTCTTTCAATTCTTTCATTAAAAGTCTTTTCCTTAATTTAAGAATTTCAACTTCCAACTTTAATTTTTCAACTGATAAAGCTTCCTGTTGCTGTTCCTTTCCAGAGTTCTGACATCTTGGACAGAGTTGTGGCTGGAAAGTTGCTGATGATGTTGCAGTTGATGATGCAGTTGATGATGTTGCACTTGGGGTTGCAGCAGATGTTGATGACCTCATCTCACTTGGTTGTGTCCTCCTGGGAAGCGGCAGAACTATACCAGACAGAGCCTGCAGAGTCCTCAAGTCCAGCTCGGTCATGGTGTCTGGACTGTAAAACACAGCATATAGTTGTCAATATATTTTCCAATTAAATTTGTATATAGGATAAAATTAGAAATATTTGTTATTAAACCTCTGTGTGAATGGAGGTATGAATGACTGTAACATAGATTTTTCTCATGTCATGTATTTCATTAATTTGTTGGTAAATAGTTATGATATTAGGCTATCATAATAACAGAATATTGAACTTCCTTTAAATTATCCATTTTACACTCTTGATAATGTAATTAAAACCAAATTTTGTTCTTTTAATTTAAAATATTTATGTTTATTAAAACAATTGTTTTACATGGACGTTATCCACTATCCCTCATGCACAGTAATACCTGCTTTCTTCTATTTCTGGCATCTCTAGAACTTGCAGCATGCTTGAGTCTGTAGAGTTCGGCACACCTGTAATGACCATGTTGTCGTTTCCCAGGATGTCCCGAACTACTTCATTTACTGCCGATAGTGATGGACATGATGGTCCTCCCCCTTTAAGAAAATTATTTTATGTTAATAACATTAATGTATAATGTGGTCACAGTGGAATTTCAAATTAACTGATTTCTTAAATATAATCATTATAATATACTCATAATGAGAAATGCCAATAACACCATGGACTGTATTCTTTCTTTCTTTATTTAAAATGTGTAATTATATTTGAGTTATAATGTGTTTTTGTTCTTTTTTTGGTTGTTTCCTTTTTTTGGTAATATTTTTCACTTTCCAAGAAACAAAAGGCAGTTTCAAATTAGAAATTTATTTAATTGACAAGACTCTACTCAAACCCGTAATTAATAGCAGTTGGTTTTTACTCAACTTCCAGTAATAATTGATTTTCATAATGAGTCTTAAGTTTCTCATGAAAAAATGTATATCTTAATATAAAACTTAATAATAAGAACATATTTACCTGTAGCAATGCTCGACCTTTTGTAGACACTTATATCGTACTTTGCCTTTGATTGGATATTGTGCCATTTTTTCTCGACTTCATCTACTGATCTTGTTACATCTGAAAAAAAATCATGTTGTTATATGAAATTATGATTAAAAATTACTGTAATAAATATATTATGATCAAAATTATCTTTTTTTGTATTTACTATAGTTTATTGGGAAAATCCACATTAAGATTGTCACCTGAAATTACAACAAATGACCATGGGAAAATTAAATCTAATTTCAAAAAGTCAAGTATTCATTAAATCAAAATATATAGAGAAGATAAAATAAATATCTTTGAACTGTGTGATCTATTTTTAACACCCAAAAATCAAACACTGAGTGCTGGAAATATATGTTGTAATGATTGGCAAGTGTATGTTTTGGATAATAATTTGTAAACAGGTAACCCTGCAAAAGTGTCAATATTGTTGACAGAATCAAGAATGTAAAAAGAATTTTTTTTTATAAATATATATATATTTATGTCTGTAAAATAATTTATGTTTACACTGCTTATTAAAACTCACATTGAATCATCACTATGTGATATCACTTTGACGGCACCGATTGATCAAAAAAGACTACTGCAGTATGCTTGAAAGGACATTTTTGGAGTTACTTCCCTTTTCCAAAAACTTGTCAGCGATCTTTTTTTCAGTACGGTTATCATTCCTTTAGATTTTTCTTTTGCAATACAGACATCGAATAGAAATATATTGTTCAGAAATGAAAATATGCTTTGAGCTCTGTTACACGCATGTACAGATCGATTCTTGATAGATATATCGTACATCGTAATCGGGGAATCGTTGACTTATATAAGTTATGATAATTATGACAGTGTTTTAGAAATATGATATATGTTTGACACCAATTAAACGTGAAACAAATTAAATTCAATTTCCCTTTGTTTTATTTTGGCTCTATTATGTTAAAAATATATTTTTGAAGTCAATACCACACTCACTTGTGAAGGTGGAATTTATTACCGACGTTACCTCGGCCCACTTCTCTTTCTTCTTTTGTGCTGTCACCCCTGGCCCAAACTTTCCGAGCAAAATGGCTTTATTTTGCTCAACCAGCCTCGTCAATAGCAAATTTTGTTCCTCTGTCCAGTTTGGTTTTCTAGTTTTCTTATTTGGAGGTTCCATTTTAGTTGTTTCGCCAAGAAAATATCGTCTGCTATGAGAAAGACGTTTTTTCTAACTTTTCTTATGAAGAGTTCGTTTCCGTAACTATAATTAGACAAGGGGTTTTCCGAAACGTCATTCGCGTGCCTTCAAAACCAGTGCGAACGATCCCATCATGCTTTACGTTTTTTTCTTAGGAATTTCTTAGTTCTATAATAATTCTTAACTAAGTTTTCATCTTAGTCTTCCTTAAGTGAAGAACTAAGAATTTTCTTAAAATTTAAGAATTCTTAACAAATACTTAGTAAAAAACTAAGAAAATTCTTAGAAGCTTTATGAATACCGGCCCAGGTCAATTTTAAGCAATTTGGTCAAAATTTTACCAAAATGGTTTCCTTCGTTTTTGGGTTGAAAAACAGCTAAACTTGGCTTGTGGAGGTGTACGGAGCATGTAGATGCGTCCTAACCATGTTTTAAGCAAATTTGATATTTTTGACGCTTCAGGTCAATTTTAAGCAATTTGGTCAAAATTTTAGAAAAATGGTTTCCTTCGTTTTTGGGTTGAAAATCAGCTAAACTTTCCTTGTGGAGGTCTACGGAGCATGTAAATGCGTCCTAACCATGTTTTAAGCAAATTTGATATTTTTAACGTTTCGGGTCAATTTTAAGCAATTTGGTCAAAATTTTAGAAAAATGGTTTCCTTCGTTTTTGGGTTGAAAATCAGCTAAACTTTGCTTGTGGAGGTGTACGGAGCATGTAGATGCGTCCTAACCATGTTTTAAGCAAATTTGATATTTTTGACGTTTCGGGTCAATTTTAAGCAATTTTGTCAAAATTTTACAAAAATGGTTTCCTTCGTTTTTGGGTTGAAAAACAGCTAGACTTGGCTTGTGGAGGTGTACGGAGCATGTAGATGCGTCGTAACCATGTTTTAAGCAAATTTGATATTTTTGACGCTTCGGGTCAATTTTAAGCAGTTTGGTCAAAATTTTAGAAAAATGGTTTTCTTCGTTTTTGGGTTGAAAAACAGCTAAACTTGGCTTGTGTGTACGGAGCATGTAGATGCGTCCTAACCATGTTTTAAGCAAATTTGATATTTTTGACGCTTCGGGTCAATTTTAAGCAATTTGGTCAAAATTTTACAAAAATGGTTTCCTTCGTTTTTGGGTTGAAAATCAGCTAAACTTTGCTTGTGGAGGTCTACGGAGCATGTAAATGCGTCCTAACCATGTTTTAAGCAAATTTGATATTTTTAACGTTTCGGGTCAATTTTAAGCATTTTGGTCAAAATTTTACAAAAATGGTTTCCTTCGTTTTTGGGTTGAAGATCAGCTTAACTTCGCTTGTGGAGGTCTATGGAGCATGTAAATGCGTCCTAACCATGTTTTAAGCAAATTTGATATTTTTGATGTTTCGGGTCAATTTTAAGCAATTTGGTCAAAATTTTACAAAAATGATTTCCTTCGTTTTTGGGTTGAGAATCAGCTAAACTTGGCTTGTGGAGGTGTACGGAGCATGTAGATGCGTCCTAACCATGTTTTAAGCAAATTTGATATTTTTGACGTTTCGGGTCAATTTTAAGCAATTTGGTCAAAATTTTACAAAAATGGTTTCCTTCGTTTTTGGGTTGAAAAACAGCAAGACTTGGCTTGTGGAGGTGTACGGAGCATGTAGATGCGTCCTAACCATTTTTTAAGCAAATTTGATATTTTTGACGCTTCGGGTCAATTTTAAGCAGTTTGGTCAAAATTTTAGAAAAATGGTTTCCTTCGTTTTTGGGTTGAAAATCAGCTAAACTTTGCTTGTGGAGGTGTACGGAGCATGTAGATGCGTCCTAACCATGTTTTAAGCAAATTTGATATTTTTTACGTTTCAGGTCAATTTTAAGCAATTTGGTCAAAATTTTACCAAAATGGTTTCCTTCGTTTTTGGGTTGAAAAACAGCTAAACTTGGCTTGTGGAGGTGTACGGAGCATGTAGATGCGTCCTAACCATGTTTTAAGCAAATTTAATATTTTTAATGTTTCGGGTCAATTTTAAGCAATTTGGTCAAAATTTTACAAAAATGGTTTCCTTCGTTTTTGGGTTGAAAATCAGCTAGACTTGGCTTGTGGAGGTCTACGGAGCATGTAGATGCGTCCTAACCATGTTTTAAGCAAATTTGATATTTTTGACGTTTCGGGTCAATTTTAAGCAATTTTGTCAAAATTTTACAAAAATGGTTTCCTTCGTTTTTGGGTTGAAAAACAGCTAGACTTGGCTTGTGGAGGTGTACGGAGCATGTAGATGCGTCCTAACCATGTTTTAAGCAAATTTGATATTTTTGACGCTTCGGGTCAATTTTAAGCAGTTTGGTCAAAATTTTAGAAAAATGGTTTTCTTCGTTTTTGGGTTGAAAATCAGCTAAACTTTGCTTGTGGAGGTGTACGGAGCATGTAGATGCGTCCTAACCATGTTTTAAGCTAATTTGATATTTTTGACGTTTCGGGTCAATTTTAAGCAATTTGGTCAAAATTTTACAAAAATGGTTTCCTTCGTTTTTGGGTTGAAAAACAGCTAAACTTGGCTTGTGTGTACGGAGCATGTAGATGCGTCCTAACCATGTTTTAAGCAAATTTGATATTTTTGACGCTTCGGGTCAATTTTAAGCAATTTGGTCAAAATTTGAGAAAAATGGTTACCTTCGTTTTTGGGTTGAAAACCAGCAAAACTTTGCTTGTGAAGGTCTACGGAGCATGTAAATGCGTCCTAACCATGTTTTAAGCAAATTTGATATTTTTAACGTTTCAGGTCAATTTTAAGCAATTTGGTCAAAATTTTACAAAAATGGTTTCCTTCGTTTTTGGGTTGAAGATCAGCTTAACTTCGCTTGTGGAGGTCTATGGAGCATGTAAATGCGTCCTAACCATGTTTTAAGCAAATTTGATATTTTTGATGTTTCGGGTCAATTTTAAGCAATTTTGTCAAAATTTTACAAAAATGGTTTCCTTCGTTTTTGGGTTGAAAATCAGCTAAACTTTGCTTGTGGAGGTGTACGGAGCATGTAGATGCATCCTAACCATGTTTTAAGCAAATTTGATATTTTTGACGTTTCGGGTCAATTTTAAGCAATTTGGTCAAAATTTTACAAAAATGATTTCCTTCGTTTTTGGGTTGAGAATCAGCTAAACTTGGCTTGTGGAGGTGTACGGAGCATATAGATGCGTCCTAACCATGTTTTAAGCAAATTTGATATTTTTGACGTTTCGGGTCAATTTTAAGCAATTTGGTCAAAATTTTACAAAAATGGTTTCCTTCGTTTTTGGGTTGAAAAACAGCAAGACTTGGCTTGTGGAGGTGTACGGAGCATGTAGATGCGTCCTAACCATGTTTTAAGCAAATTTGATATTTTTGATGCTTCGGGTCAATTTTAAGCAGTTTGGTCAAAATTTTAGAAAAATGGTTTCCTTCGTTTTTGGGTTGAAAATCAGCTAAACTTTGCTTGTGGAGGTGTACGGAGCATGTAGATGCGTCCTAACCATGTTTTAAGCAAATTTGATATTTTTTACGTTTCAGGTCAATTTTAAGCAATTTGGTCAAAATTTTACCAAAATGGTTTCCTTCGTTTTTGGGTTGAAAAACAGCTAAACTTGGCTTGTGGAGGTGTACGGAGCATGTAGATGCGTCCTAACCATGTTTTAAGCAAATTTAATATTTTTAATGTTTCGGGTCAAATTTAAGCAATTTGGTCAAAATTTTACAAAAATGGTTTCCTTCGTTTTTGGGTTGAAAATCAGCTAAACTTTCCTTGTGGAGGTCTACGGAGCATGTAAATGCGTCCTAACCATGTTTTAAGCAAATTTGATATTTTTAACGTTTCGGGTCAATTTTAAAGATTTTGTCAAAATTTTACAAAAATGGTTTCCTTCGTTTTTGGGTTGAAAAACAGCTAGACTTGGCTTGTGGAGGTGTACGGAGCATGTAGATGCGTCCTAACCATGTTTTAAGCAAATTTGATATTTTTGACACTTCGGGTCAATTTTAAGCAGTTTGGTCAAAATTTTAGAAAAATGGTTTTCTTCGTTTTTGGGTTGAAAATCAGCTAAACTTTGCTTGTGGAGGTGTACGGAGCATGTAGATGCGTCCTAACCATGTTTTAAGCTAATTTGATATTTTTGACGTTTCGGGTCAATTTTAAGCAATTTGGTCAAAATTTTACAAAAATGGTTTCCTTCGTTTTTGGGTTGAAAAACAGCTAAACTTGGCTTGTGTGTACGGAGCATGTAGATGCGTCCTAACCATGTTTTAAGCAAATTTGATATTTTTGACGCTTCGGGTCAATTTTAAGCAATTTGGTCAAAATTTGAGAAAAATGGTTTCCTTCGTTTTTGGGTTGAAAACCAGCTAAACTTTGCTTGTGAAGGTCTACGGAGCATGTAAATGCGTCCTAACCATGTTTTAAGCAAATTTGATATTTTTAACGTTTCGGGTCAATTTTAAGCATTTTGGTCAAAATTTTACAAAAATGGTTTCCTTCGTTTTTGGGTTGAAGATCAGCTTAACTTCGCTTGTGGAGGTCTATGGAGCATGTAAATGCGTCCTAACCATGTTTTAAGCAAATTTGATATTTTTGATGTTTCGGGTCAATTTTAAGCAATTTTGTCAAAATTTTACAAAAATGGTTTCCTTCGTTTTTGGTTTGAAAATCAGCTAAACTTTGCTTGTGGAGGTGTACGGAGCATGTAGATGCATCCTAACCATGTTTTAAGCAAATTTGATATTTTTGACGTTTCGGGTCAATTTTAAGCAATTTGGTCAAAATTTTACAAAAATGATTTCCTTCGTTTTTGGGTTGAGAATCAGCTAAACTTGGCTTGTGGAGGTGTACGGAGCATATAGATGCGTCCTAACCATGTTTTAAGCAAATTTGATATTTTTGACGTTTCGGGTCAATTTTAAGCAATTTGGTCAAAATTTTACAAAAATGGTTTCCTTCGTTTTTGGGTTGAAAAACAGCAAGACTTGGCTTGTGGAGGTGTACGGAGCATGTAGATGCGTCCTAACCATGTTTTAAGCAAATTTGATATTTTTGACGCTTCGGGTCAATTTTAAGCAGTTTGGTCAAAATTTTAGAAAAATGGTTTCCTTCGTTTTTGGGTTGAAAATCAGCTAAACTTTGCTTGTGGAGGTGTACGGAGCATGTAGATGCGTCCTAACCATGTTTTAAGCAAATTTGATATTTTTTACGTTTCAGGTCAATTTTAAGCAATTTGGTCAAAATTTTACCAAAATGGTTTCCTTCGTTTTTGGGTTGAAAAACAGCTAAACTTGGCTTGTGGAGGTGTACGGAGCATGTAGATGCGTCCTAACCATGTTTTAAGCAAATTTAATATTTTTAATGTTTCGGGTCAATTTTAAGCAATTTGGTCAAAATTTTACAAAAATGGTTTCCTTCGTTTTTGGGTTGAAAATCAGCTAGACTTGGCTTGTGGAGGTCTACGGAGCATGTAGATGCGTCCTAACCATGTTTTAAGCAAATTTGATATTTTTGACGTTTCGGGTCAATTTTAAGCAATTTGGTCAAAATTTTACAAAAATGATTTCCTTCGTTTTTGGGTTGAAAATCAGCTACACTTGGCTTGTGGAGGTGTACGGAGCATGTAGATGCGTCCTAACCATGTTTTAAGCAAATTTGATATTTTTTACGTTTCAGGTCAATTTTAAGCAATTTGGTCAAAATTTTACCAAAATGGTTTCCTTCGTTTTGGGGTTGAAAAACAGCTAAACTTGGCTTGTGGAGGTGTACGGAGCATGTAGATGCGTCCTAACCATGTTTTAAGCAAATTTAATATTTTTAATGTTTCGGGTCAATTTTAAGCAATTTGGTCAAAATTTTACAAAAATGGTTTCCTTCGTTTTTGGGTTGAAAATCAGCTAGACTTGGCTTGTGGAGGTCTACGGAGCATGTAGATGCGTCCTAACCATGTTTTAAGCAAATTTGATATTTTTGACGTTTCGGGTCAATTTTAAGCAATTTGGTCAAAATTTTACAAAAATGGTTTCCTTCGTTTTTGGGTTGAAAAACAGCAAGACTTGGCTTGTGGAGGTGTACGGAGCATGTAGATGCATCCTAACCATGTTTTAAGCAAATTTGATATTTTTGACGCTTCAGGTAAATTTTAAGCAATTTGGTCAAACTTTTACAAAAATGGTTTCCTTCGTTTTTGGGTTGAAAATCAGCTAAACTTTGCTTGTGGAGGTCTACGGAGCATGTAGATGCGTCCTAACCATGTTTTAAGCAAATTGGATATTTTTAACGTTTCGGGTCAATTTTAAGCATTTTGGTCAAAATTTTACAAAAATGGTTTCCTTCGTTTTTGGGTTGAAGATCAGCTTAACTTCGCTTGTGGAGGTCTATGGAGCATGTAAATGCGTCCTAACCATGTTTTAAGCAAATTTAATATTTTTGATGTTTCGGGTCAATTTTAAGCAATTTGGTCAAAATTTCACAAAAATGGTTTCCTTCGTTTTTGGGTTGAAAAACAGCTAGACTTTGCTTGTGGAGGTGTACGGAGCATGTAGATGCGTCCGTACCATGTTTAAAGCAAATTTGATATTTTTGACGTTTCGAGTCAATTTTAAGCAATTTGGTCAAAATTTTACAAAAATGGTTTCCTTCGTTTTTGGGTTGAAGATCAGCTTCACTTCGCTTGTGAAGGTCTATGGAGCATCTAAATGCGTCCTAACCATGTTTTAAGCAAATTTGATATTTTTGACGTTTCGGGTCAATTTTAAGCAATTTGGTCAAAATGTTACAAAAATGGTTTCCTTCGTTTTTGGGTTGAAAATCAGCTAAACTTTGCTTGTGGAGGTCTACGGAGCATGTAAATGCGTAATAACCATGTTTTAAGCAATTTAGTCAAACTTTTACAAAAATGGTTTCCTTCGTCTTTGGGTTGAAGATCAGCTTAACTCTGCTTGTGGAGGTCTACGGAGCATGTAATTGAGTCCTAACCATGTTTAAAGCAAATTTGATATTTTTAACGTTTCGGGTGAATTTTAAGCAATTTGGTCAAAATTTTACAAAAATGGTTTCCTTCATTTTGGGTTGAAAATCAGCTTAACTTTGCTTGTGGAGGTCTACGGAGCATGTAAATCCGTCCTAACAATGTTTTAAGCAAACTTGATATTTTTAACGTTTCGGGTCAATTTTAAGCAATTTGGTCAAAATTTTAGAAAAATGGTTTCCTTCGATTTTGGGTTGAAGATCAGCTAAACTCTGCATGTGGAGGTCTACGGAGCATGTAAATGCATCCTAACCATGTTTTAAGCAAATTTGATATTTTTGACGTTTTGGGTCAATTTTAAGCAATTTGGTCAAAATTTTACAAAAATGGTTTCCTTCGTTTTTGGGTTGAAAAACAGCTTAACTTGGCTTGTGGAGGTGTACGGAGCATGTAGATGCGTCCTAACCATGTGTTAAGCAAATTTGATATTTTTGACGCTTCAGGTCAATTTTAAGCAATTTGGTCAAACTTTTACAAAAATGGTTTCCTTCGTTTTTGGGTTGAAAATCAGCTAAACTTTGCTTGTGGAGGTCTACGGAGCATGTAGATGCGTCCTAACCATGTTTTAAGCAAATTGGATATTTTTAACGTTTCGGGTCAATTTTAAGCATTTTGGTCAAAATTTTACAAAAATGGTTTCCTTCGTTTTTGGGTTGAAGATCAGCTTAACTTCGCTTGTGGAGGTCTATGGAGCATGTAAATGCGTCCTAACCATGTTTTAAGCAAATTTAATATTTTTGATGTTTCGGGTCAATTTTAAGCAATTTGGTCAAAATTTTACAAAAATGGTTTCCTTCGTTTTTGGGTTGAAAATCAGCTAAACTTTGCTTGTAGAGGTGTACGGAGCATGTAGATGCGACCTAACCATGTTTTGAGCAAATTTGGTATTTTTGACGCTTCGGGTCAATTTTAAGCAATTTGGTCAAAATTTTAGAAAAATGGTTTCCTTCGTTTTTGGGTTGAAAATCAGCTAAACTTTGCTTGTGGAGGTGTACGGAGCATGTAGATGCGTCCTAACCATGTTTTAAGCAAATTTGATATTTTTGACGTTTCGGGTCAATTTTAAGCAATTTGGTCAAAATTTTAGAAAAATGGTTTCCTTTGTTTTTGGGTTGAAAATCAGCTAAACTTGGCTTGTGGAGGTGTACGGAGCATGTAGATGCGTCCTAACCATGTTTTAAGCAAATTTGATATTTTTGACGTTTCGGGTCAATTTTAAGCAATTTGGTCAAAATTTTACAAAAATAGTTACCTTCGTTTTTGGGTTGAAAAACAGCTTAACTTGGCTTGTGGAGGTGTACGGAGCATGTAGATGCGTCCTAACCATGTGTTAAGCAAATTTGATATTTTTGACGCTTCAGGTCAATTTTAAGCAATTTGGTCAAACTTTTACAAAAATGGTTTCCTTCGTTTTTGGGTTGAAAATCAGCTAAACTTTGCTTGTGGAGGTCTACGGAGCATGTAGATGCGTCCTAACCATGTTTTAAGCAAATTGGATATTTTTAACGTTTCGGGTCAATTTTAAGCATTTTGGTCAAAATTTTACAAAAATGGTTTCCTTCGTTTTTGGGTTGAAGATCAGCTTAACTTCGCTTGTGGAGGTCTATGGAGCATGTAAATGCGTCCTAACCATGTTTTAAGCAAATTTAATATTTTTGATGTTTCGGGTCAATTTTAAGCAATTTGGTCAAAATTTTACAAAAATGGTTTCCTTCGTTTTTGGGTTGAAAATCAGCTAAACTTTGCTTGTAGAGGTGTACGGAGCATGTAGATGCGTCCTAACCATGTTTTGAGCAAATTTGATATTTTTGACGCTTCGGGTCAATTTTAAGCAATTTGGTCAAAATTTTAGAAAAATGGTTTCCTTCGTTTTTGGGTTGAAAATCAGCTAAACTTTGCTTGTGGAGGTGTACGGAGCATGTAGATGCGTCCTAACCATGTTTTAAGCAAATTTGATATTTTTGATGTTTCGGGTCAATTTTAAGCAATTTGGTCAAAATTTTAGAAAAATGGTTTCCTTCGTTTTTGGGTTGAAAATCAGCTAAACTTGGCTTGTGGAGGTGTACGGAGCATGTAGATGCGTCCTAACCATGTTTTAAGCAAATTTGATATTTTTGACGTTTCGGGTCAATTTTAAGCAATTTGGTCAAAATTTTACAAAAATGGTTTCCTTCGTTTTTGGGTTGAAAAACAGCTTAACTTGGCTTGTGGAGGTGTACGGAGAATGTAGATGCATCCTAACCATGTTTTAAGCAAATTTGATATTTTTGACGCTTCGGGTCAATTTAAAGCAGTTTGGTCAAAATTTTAGAAAAATGATTTCCTTCGTTTTTGGGTTGAAAATCAGCTAAACTTTGCTTGTGGAGGTCTACGGAGCATGTAGATGCGTCCTAACCATGTTTTAAGCAAATTGGATATTTTTTACGTTTCAGGTCAATTTTAAGCAATTTGGTCAAAATTTTACCAAAATGGTTTCCTTCGTTTTTGGGTTGAAAAACAGCTAAACTTGGCTTGTGGAGGTGTACGGAGCATGTAGATGCGTCCTAACAATATTTTAAGCCAATTTGATATTTTTTACGTTTAAGGTCAATTTTAAGCAATTTGGTCAAAATTTTACCAAAATGGTTTCCTTCGTTTTTGGGTTGAAAATCAACTAAACTTTGCTTGTGGATGTCTACGGAGCATGTAAATGCGTCCTAACCATGTTTTAAGCAAATTTAATATTTTTAATGTTTCGGGTCAATTTTAAGCAATTTGGTCAAAATTTTACAAAAATGGTTTTCTTCGTTTTTGGGTTGAAAAACAGCTTAACTTGGCTTGTGGAGGTGTACGGAGCATGTAGATGCGTCCTAACCATGTTTTAAGCAATTTAGTCAAACTTTTACAAAAATGGTTTCCTTCGTCTTTGGGTTGAAGATCAGCTTAACTCTGCTTGTGGAGGTCTATGGAGCATGTAAATGCGTCCTAACCATGTTTTAAGCAAATTTAATATTTTTGATGTTTCGGGTCAATTTTAAGCAATTTGGTCAAAATTTTACAAAAATGGTTTCCTTCGTTTTTGGGTTGAAAATCAGCTAAACTTTGCTTGTAGAGGTGTACGGAGCATGTAGATGCGTCCTAACCATGTTTTGAGCAAATTTGATATTTTTGACGCTTCGGGTCAATTTTAAGCAATTTGGTCAAAATTTTAGAAAAATGGTTTCCTTCGTTTTTGGGTTGAAAATCAGCTAAACTTTGCTTGTGGAGGTGTACGGAGCATGTAGATGCGTCCTAACCATGTTTTAAGCAAATTTGATATTTTTGATGTTTCGGGTCAATTTTAAGCAATTTGGTCAAAATTTTAGAAAAATGGTTTCCTTCGTTTTTGGGTTGAAAATCAGCTAAACTTGGCTTGTGGAGGTGTACGGAGCATGTAGATGCGTCCTAACCATGTTTTAAGCAAATTTGATATTTTTGACGTTTCGGGTCAATTTTAAGCAATTTGGTCAAAATTTTACAAAAATGGTTTCCTTCGTTTTTGGGTTGAAAAACAGCAAGACTTGGCTTGTGGAGGTGTACGGAGAATGTAGATGCATCCTAACCATGTTTTAAGCAAATTTGATATTTTTGACGCTTCGGGTCAATTTAAAGCAGTTTGGTCAAAATTTTAGAAAAATGATTTCCTTCGTTTTTGGGTTGAAAATCAGCTAAACTTTGCTTGTGGAGGTCTACGGAGCATGTAGATGCGTCCTAACCATGTTTTAAGCAAATTGGATATTTTTTACGTTTCAGGTCAATTTTAAGCAATTTGGTCAAAATTTTACCAAAATGGTTTCCTTCGTTTTTGGGTTGAAAAACAGCTAAACTTGGCTTGTGGAGGTGTACGGAGCATGTAGATGCGTCCTAACAATATTTTAAGCCAATTTGATATTTTTTACGTTTAAGGTCAATTTTAAGCAATTTGGTCAAAATTTTACCAAAATGGTTTCCTTCGTTTTTGGGTTGAAAATCAACTAAACTTTGCTTGTGGATGTCTACGGAGCATGTAAATGCGTCCTAACCATGTTTTAAGCAAATTTAATATTTTTAATGTTTCGGGTCAATTTTAAGCAATTTGGTCAAAATTTTACAAAAATGGTTTCCTTCGTTTTTGGGTTGAAAAACAGCTTAACTTGGCTTGTGGAGGTGTACGGAGCATGTAGATGCGTCCTAACCATGTGTTAAGCAAATTTGATATTTTTGACGCTTCAGGTCAATTTTAAGCAATTTGGTCAAACTTTTACAAAAATGGTTTCCTTCGTTTTTGGGTTGAAAATCAGCTAAACTTTGCTTGTGGAGGTCTACGGAGCATGTAGATGCGTCCTAACCATGTTTTAAGCAAATTGGATATTTTTAACAGTGAAACACTATGGTTTCTATGTTATGCTTCTAAATAGCCTTAGACATGGTCAGTAATTATGTCATTAACTCTATAAGCTATAAGCGGACCATATAGTCCGGACTCTCCGGTTGTCCAGGATTAAATCTGTAACATATTAATGTATAAACCTGTCAGATTACCTATGTTGTATGTTGGTATTGTGTTGCCATGTAATTGTTGCCATGTATGATGCATAAAAAGGATTGAAACCTCAGTTCAGGAGGAGATTGGCGAAAGACTTGTTCAAGACTCCAGGCCTGGTCACACTGGGGGTAGCACGACGGGGTCTTGGGTATGACTCTGTTGTGGACCCGCTAGATGTGAATGTAACACCGGCCTGGAGAGTAATGTGCCATCCGATAATAAACCAATTTGTAAAATCCAGACATGGCCTTCTTCTTGGATTTGTGTGCTGTTGTGCTACACGGGGATATATTTTGGTGCCGTGACCCGGATCCAATGAAAAGGCGGGACTGTCTGGTGGCTTTGGTGAGTGCCCTTTGCTCGTGGAACTCCTGCTCAATTTTCTATCATCTGGCCATCTTTGTTCAAAGTATCAAATATAAATAAATTTGACAGGTTAGAGTGGATAGGAGTGCTGATTGTTGTCAACTCTGTCCCGTCTCCTCTGGGGTATCCAAAGTGTTTTCATTGAAACGTTATTGATAGTGTAAGGTGGTTAACGTAGCAGTGAAGATTAGTAATAGAAACGGCACAAGTAGAACTGAGAATATGTCAGATGTTAGGGGTGTAAATCATTAATTGAATTACCACGGTCAGTAAATATGGGGAATGGGAGAAATGTGTTCAAATACTTAACAAGGTGTACGAGAAGGCATTATAGATGGTATTACAGGTGATTAGGAAGAGATTGTGAACTCTTTTGGGGTATTGCCTGTAGATAATCATAAAGTCAGGGCTAAGAAGGTAGTATGATGTGAAGGGAGAATTAGGTATAGAGCAGGTGTAATCTATAAAAAAATTAGGCATGCTTTTGTTGGATTAGTCCTGGGTCAGAATGCTTGATATGGCTTGATATTGTTTGAAGTTAGGTTTTCCTAGGATCTGGAGTGGACGGGGTGGATGTGTAATGCGGGTGTATTACTGGTTTGGGTAATACTGTTAACTCGGGATGAAAACACGGACCCTCCATTGATTTGAATGGTCTTTATTACAGACGGGTACGTGGGATAATCTTTGGTGGATTAATCTCAAGTCTGGAGACCAGGGATTACTAGCTAAATTCAATCAAGTATGTTAAGAATGGGGCGAATTTTGAATATAGAAATTAGGGCTTAAATTAATCGAATGAGGAAGAAGACAAGGGCTGATGAAATGCTTGATATGACTTGATATTGGAGTAAGGCTTCCCTAAGGTCTGGAGTGGAGGTGTTGACGAGTAGTTAGAGTATGTTATATGGTAAGCCCGCGGTATGTCCATGTGGGATTGCTCAGACGAGCTGGCGGGAATATAACTTTGGGAACTCGAGACTAGCTCATGAGCCGTCCATTGACTTGAATAGCCTTGATTTACAGGCCTTTGGTGGATTATTCCCGGGTCTGAAGGCTAGAGATTAGCCCTACTAAATCCAACCAAGCATAATGTTGTGCAAAGGGTAGTTCTAGGGATTAGGACATGGAAATCAACTGTTAGAATTATGAAGTTTAAACAAAAAGACACAACGCAAAGTAGGAATTTACTGCAGGCTTCTATCTCTTGGGTTTAAGAGATATAATCTTAAGAGTAAATACAGTCTGGTGAAAATATGCTTATATTTTCTAAGAATGAAAATATGTAGTATATTCAGGAATAGTGTGGACGGTCAGGTGCATTTGTTCTATTGGGAGATTTACATGGCAACACAATACGGTAGTGACAGGGAATGTAGTTTGGGATCTATATGCTGCAAGTGATTTAGTGATTATAGTATTGTTGTGTTTAGGATAAGGTTACTGTAAGTTAAGGACAGATGATATCCGAAAAATGGTCAGGTAGGGAAACGGCAATTGGTGAATTCAGAGCCACCAGGTGGTTTCTACTAATGCAGAAGACGTGGATGTCGTCAGCAGATATGCTATATCTGCACCCCCGTGCCCACGTCGTCAGCAGATATGCTATATCTGCACCCCCGTGCCCACGTCGTCAGCAGATATGCTATATCTGCACCCCCGTGCGCTAACACACCAAGTTTCCAGAGAGCAGTGGAAGTTTGCACCTGTAGACTCGACCCCGGATCTGATCGACGGAGCAGTGCACCCTTGGTAACATAAGGGTGTTGAAACAGCATTTGGTGATTCCAGGGACATGACGGTGTCTGTTGAAGCAGGGGACGTGGAGATCGTCAGTAGATCGGATTGATCTGCACCTCATGTAGGGATCACCAATGTTTCCGGAATGACTGCTGGAATCCGTCAGCTGGAGGAGCGACCCTGGTGTTCTCAGAAAGAAGAGCCCGGATAGTGGGTCGTGGACAGCAAGGCAATGGGGACCAGTCTACGGCGGCTGCGGTCTGGATTAACCAGAAGTGAAAGTGAAACTGACTCTGACCATTGATATATATTTTGTAATAATTAAATTCTAATCGCACGTTGATGACTATAAACCATGATATAACTTGTATGTTTATGACATATTAATTGAAAGCTTATTGTGATCAGTTCAATTGATATAATGTATATGGTGAACGTTAAAAGCTGTAACTGTGCACTTGAAGCATGCTGTGTGATGAAATGCGCTGCACAAATAGATTATTATTAGATGCAAATCATGTTTGGTGTATAATTGATAAAGTGCACGATGTTTAAAAACAAATGTTGATGAATTCATTTTAAATCATGAATATTTAGTGTTCCTCTTCGTTCCTCTCGTGTGCCTATGTATGAAACCAGCGGAATCTGTCTTATACTGTATAAGATATATTCCGAAGATTGGGGGATACGAGTGAAACACTATGGTTTCTATGTTATGCTTCTAAATAGCCTTAGACATGGTCAGTAATTATGTCATTAACTCTATAAGCTATAAGCGGACCATATAGTCCGGACTCTCCGGTTGTCCAGGATTAAATCTGTAACATATTAATGTATAAACCTGTCAGATTACCTATGTTGTATGTTGGTATTGTGTTGCCATGTAATTGTTGCCATGTATGATGCATAAAAAGGATTGAAACCTCAGTTCAGGAGGAGATTGGCGAAAGACTTGTTCAAGACTCCAGGCCTGGTCACACTGGGGGTAGCACGACGGGGTCTTGGGTATGACTCTGTTGTGGACCCGCTAGATGTGAATGTAACACCGGCCTGGAGAGTAATGTGCCATCCGATAATAAACCAATTTGTAAAATCCAGACATGGCCTTCTTCTTGGATTTGTGTGCTGTTGTGCTACAACGTTTCG
>CAKAJN010000196.1:0-26478 GCA_916613615.1 Steromphala cineraria
ACTGTAATGTCGTAACGAATATCAGTTGAACCTTTGGGATTGATATACAAGGTTGTTTGAATAATAGGATATATAATTTTATTTCTATAAAGTGATCAAAAGAATGATAGTATATAACAAGATGTGTTTGTGAAACACGAATGCCCCCGGATGCATCCTGCTCGCTGTGTCAAGGTCAAGGTCACAAGGTCAAATATCATGGTGTCATCTGAAAGGTCTCATCACAAGGGATCCATATGTCAAGTATCAAAGACCTAGCTCTGACCAATCAAAAGTTATGACCAAGGTTAAAGTTTTTGTGGACAAACGGACAGACGGACAGGTGAAAAACAATATATCCCCGGAATCTCCGATTCGGGGGCATAACAATATATTGAAATAATGTGCATACCTATATGGCGCCTTTTCCACGTCCTAAGACATGCTCAAAGCGCTACATTATTACCCCGAAGGAGTGTACTTTCACAGCTGCTACTTAGCGCTAATCACGACCACGTAGGTCAGTACATCCAATTTTCAGGTACCCATTTTAACAGCTTGGTGGACTGAGTGCAATGTGGATGAAGTGCCTTGCCCAGGGACACAACACAGGATAAAACCCAAGTCACAAAGTTTTGGTGTCTCCACAGTCACGTGACTAATCAGAAACAACAACCACGCTTAAACTTTACACCGAATAGTCATGCAATCGAGTCCAGATTTAAGTAGGCTGTGGATAAGTAAACTTCGTGGACCGCTTATAGTAGTTTGGTTCAACGTACAATTTGGAACATAATAACGTTTGAAACATGTCATGTTCAAACAACTTTGAAGATAAGAAAATAAGCAACAAAAACCTGAGTGTATAATAAGCTGTAAGCTTTATTCCAGACAATATTGAAAACTATAGTCTCCTGAGAAAACGCCAGTACTTAAATAGAATACAAGGGTCTACGAAACTGCCAATCTAGTTAAAACTAGCTGTGCGAAACTGCTTGCATCGTCCCAACTCAAAGTGGTCCGACCTATATGGTTTGGTTAGGACCTTTCTCTGCAATACCCTCAATACGAAACTGCTTGCATCGTCCCAACTCAAAGTGGTCCGACCTATATGATTTGGTTAGGACCTTTCTCTCCTATACCCTCAATACGAAACTGCTTGCATCGTCCCAACTCAAAGTGGTCCGACCTATATGGTTTGGTTAGGACCTTTCTCTCCTATACCCTCAATACGAAACTGCTTGCATCGTCCCAACTCAAAGTGGTCCGACCTATATGGTTTGGTTAGGACCTTTCTCTCCTATACCCTGAATACGAAACTGCTTGCATCGTCCCAACTCAAAGTGGTCCGACCTATATGGTTTGGTTAGGACCTTTCTCTGCTATACCCTCAATACGAAACTGCTTGCATCGTCCCAACTCAAAGTGGTCCGACCTATATGGTTTGGTTAGGACCTTTCTCTGCAATACCCTCAATACGAAACTGCTTGCATCGTCCCAACTCAAAGTGGCCCGACCTATATGGTTTGGTTAGGACCTTTCTCTGCAATACCCTCAATACGAAACTGCTTGCATCGTCCCAACTCAAAGTGGTCCGACCTATATGGTTTGGTTAGGACCTTTCTCTGCTTTACCCTCAATACGAAACTGCTTGCATCGTCCCAACTCAAAGTGGTCCGACCTATATGGTTTGGTTAGGACCTTTCTCTGCTATACCCTCAATACGAAACTGCTTGCATCGTCCCAACTCAAAGTGGTCCGACCTATATGGTTTGGTTAGGACCTTTCTCTGCAATACCCTCAATACGAAACTGCTTGCATCGTCCCAACTGAAAGTGGCCCGACCTATATGGTTTGGTTAGGACCTTTCTCTCCTATACCCTCAATACGAAACTGCTTGCATCGTCCCAACTCAAAGTGGTCCGACCTATATGGTTTGGTTAGGACCTTTCTCTGCAATACCCTCAATACGAAACTGCTTGCATCGTCCCAACTCAAAGTGGTCCGACCTATATGGTTTGGTTAGGACCTTTCTCTGCTATACCCTCAATACGAAACTGCTTGCATCGTCCCAACTCAAAGTGGTCCGACCTATATGGTTTGGTTAGGACCTTTCTCTGCAAAACCCTCAATACGAAACTGCTTGCATCGTCCCAACTCAAAGTGGTCCGACCTATATGGTTTGGTTAGGACCTTTCTCTGCAATACCCTCAATACGAAACTGCTTGCATCGTCCCAACTCAAAGTGGTCCGACCTATATGGTTTGGTTAGGACCTTTCTCTGCTTTACCCTCAATACGAAACTGCTTGCATCGTCCCAACTCAAAGTGGTCCGACCTATATGGTTTGGTTAGGACCTTTCTCTGCTATACCCTCAATACGAAACTGCTTGCATCGTCCCAACTCAAAGTGGTCCGACCTATATGGTTTGGTTAGGACCTTTCTCTGCAATACCCTCAATACGAAACTGCTTGCATCGTCCCAACTCAAAGTGGTCCGACCTATATGGTTTGGTTAGGACCTTTCTCTGCAATACCCTCAATACGAAACTGCTTGCATCGTCCCAACTCAAAGTGGTCCGACCTATATGGTTTGGTTAGGACCTTTCTCTCCTATACCCTCAATACGAAACTGCTTGCATCGTCCCAACTCAAAGTGGTCCAACCTACATGGTTTGGTTAGGACCTTTCTCTCCTATACCCTCAATACGAAACTGCTTGCATCGTCCCAACTCAAAGTGGTCCGACCTATATGGTTTGGTTAGGACCTTTCTCTGCAAAACCCTCAATACGAAACTGCTTGCATCGTCCCAACTCAAAGTGGTCCGACCTATATGGTTTGGTTAGGACCTTTCTCTGCAATACCCTCAATACGAAACTGCTTGCATCGTCCCAACTCAAAGTGGTCCGACCTATATGGTTTGGTTAGGACCTTTCTCTGCAATACCCTCAATACGAAACTGCTTGCATCGTCCCAACTCAAAGTGGTCCGACGTATATGGTTTGGTTAGGACCTTTCTCTGCAATACCCTCAATACGAAACTGCTTGCATCGTCCCAACTCAAAGTGGTCCTACCTATATGGTTTGGTTAGGACCTTTCTCTGCAATACCCTCAATACGAAACTGCTTGCATCGTCCTAACTCAAAGTGGTCCGACCTATATGGTTTGGTTAGGACCTTTCTCTGCAATACCCTCAATACGAAACTGCTTGCATCGTCCCAACTCAAAGTGGACCGACTTATATGGTTTGGTTAGGACCTTTCTCTGCAATACCCTCAATACGAAACTGCTTGCATCGTCCCAACTCAAAGTGGCCCGACCTATATGGTTTGGTTAGGACCTTTCTCTCCTATACCCTCAATACGAAACTGCTTGCATCGTCCCAACTCAAAGTGGTCCGACCTATATGGTTTGGTTAGGACCTTTCTCTGCAATACCCTCAATACGAAACTGCTTGCATCGTCCCAACTCAAAGTGGTCCGACCTATATGGTTTGGTTAGGACCTTTCTCTGCAATACCCTCAATACGAAACTGCTTGCATCGTCCCAACTCAAAGTGGTCCGACCTATATGGTTTGGTTAGGACCTTTCTCTGCAATACCCTCAATACGAAACTGCTTGCATCGTCCCAACTCAAAGTGGTCCGACCTATATGGTTTGGTTAGGACCTTTCTCTGCAATACCCTCAATACGAAACTGCTTGCATCGTCCCAACTCAAAGTGGTCCGACCTATATGGTTTGGTTAGGACCTTTCTCTGCTTTACCCTCAATACGAAACTGCTTGCATCGTCCCAACTCAAAGTGGTCCGACCTATATGGTTTGGTTAGGACCTTTCTCTGCTATACCCTCAATACGAAACTGCTTGCATCGTCCCAACTCAAAGTGGTCCGACCTATATGGTTTGGTTAGGACCTTTCTCTGCAATACCCTCAATACGAAATATTGCTTGCATCGTCCCAACTCAAAGTGGCCCGACCTATATGGTTTGGTTAGGACCTTTCTCTCCTATACCCTCAATACGAAACTGCTTGCATCGTCCCAACTCAAAGTGGTCCGACCTATATGGTTTGGTTAGGACCTTTCTCTGCAATACCCTCAATACGAAACTGCTTGCATCGTCCCAACTCAAAGTGGTCCAACCTATATGGTTTGGTTAGGACCTTTCTCTGCTATACCCTCAATACGAAACTGCTTGCATCGTCCCAACTCAAAGTGGTCCGACCTATATGGTTTGGTTAGGACCTTTCTCTGCAATACCCTCAATACGAAACTGCTTGCATCGTCCCAACTCAAAGTGGTCCGACCTATATGGTTTGGTTAGGACCTTTCTCTGCAATACCCTCAATACGAAACTGCTTGCATCGTCCCAACTCAAAGTGGTCAAACCTATATGGTTTGGTTAGGACCTTTCTCTCCTATACCCTCAATACGAAACTGCTTGCATCGTCCCAACTCAAAGTGGTCCGACCTATATGGTTTGGTTAGGACCTTTCTCTGCTATACCCTCAATACGAAACTGCTTGCATCGTCCCAACTCAAAGTGGTCCGACCTATATGGTTTGGTTAGGACCTTTCTCTGCAATACCCTCAATACGAAACTGCTTGCATCGTCCCAACTCAAAGTGGTCCGACCTATATGGTTTGGTTAGGACCTTTCTCTGCAATACCCTCAATACGAAACTGCTTGCATCGTCCCAACTCAAAGTGGTCCGACCTATATGATTTGGTTAGGACCTTTCTCTGCTATACCCTGAATACGAAACTGCTTGCATCGTCCCAACTCAAAGTGGTCCGACCTATATGGTTTGGTTAGGACCTTTCTCTGCTATACCCTCAATACGAAACTGCTTGCATCGTCCCAACTCAAAGTGGTCCGACCTATATGGTTTGGTAAGGACCTTTCTCTGCAATACCCTCAATACGAAACTGCTTGCATCGTCCCAACTCAAAGTGGTCCGACCTATATGGTTTGGTTAGGACCTTTCTCTCCTATACCCTCAATACGAAACTGCTTGCATCGTCCCAACTCAAAGTGGTCCGACCTATATGGTTTGGTTAGGACCTTTCTCTGCTATACCCTCAATACGAAACTGCTTGCATCGTCCCAACTCAAAGTGGTCCGACCTATATGGTTTGGTTAGGACCTTTCTCTGCTATACCCTCAATACGAAACTGCTTGCATCGTCCCAACTCAAAGTGGTCCGACCTATATGGTTTGGTTAGACCTTTCTCTGCAATACCCTCAATACGAAACTGTTTGCATCGTCCCAACTCAAAGTGGTCCGACCTATATGGTTTGGTTAGGACCTTTCTCTGCAATACCCTCAATACGAAACTGTTTGCATCGTCCCAACTCAAAGTGGTCCGACCTATATGGTTTGGTTAGGACCTTTCTCTGCTATACCCTCAATACGAAACTGCTTGCATCGTCCCAACTCAAAGTGGTCCGACCTATATGGTTTGGTTAGGACCTTTCTCTGCAATACCCTCAATACGAAACTGCTTGCATCGTCCCAACTCAAAGTGGTCCGACCTATATGGTTTGGTTAGGACCTTTCTCTGCTATACCCTCAATACGAAACTGCTTGCATCGTCCCA
This sequence comes from Steromphala cineraria, assembly GCA_916613615.1. Classification (NCBI taxonomy): domain Eukaryota; kingdom Metazoa; phylum Mollusca; class Gastropoda; order Trochida; family Trochidae; genus Steromphala; species Steromphala cineraria. The sequence goes on from CAKAJN010000196.1 coordinate 5,581, forward strand.
ACTCAAAGTGGTCCGACCTATATGGTTTGGTTAGGACCTTTCTCTCCTATACCCTCAATACGAAACTGCTTGCATCGTCCCAACTCAAAGTGGTCCGACCTATATGGTTTGGTTAGGACCTTTCTCTGCAATACCCTCAATACGAAACTGCTTGCATCGTCCCAACTCAAAGTGGTCCGACCTATATGGTTTGGTTAGGACCTTTCTCTGCAATACCCTCAATACGAAACTGTTTGCATCGTCCCAACTCAAAGTGGTCCGACCTATATGGTTTGGTTAGGACCTTTCTCTGCTATACCCTCAATACGAAACTGCTTGCATCGTCCCAACTCAAAGTGGTCCGACCTATATGGTTTGGTTAGGACCTTTCTCTGCAATACCCTCAATACGAAACTGCTTGCATCGTCCCAACTCAAAGTGGTCCGACCTATATGGTTTGGTTAGGACCTTTCTCTGCTATACCCTCAATACGAAACTGCTTGCATCGTCCCAACTCAAAGTGGTCCGACCTATATGGTTTGGTTAGGACCTTTCTCTGCTATACCCTCAATACGAAACTGCTTGCATCGTCCCAACTCAAAGTGGTCCGACCTATATGGTTTGGTTAGGACCTTTCTCTGCAATACCCTCAATACGAAACTGCTTGCATCGTCCCAACTCAAAGTGGTCCGACCTATATGGTTTGGTTAGGACCTTTCTCTGCTATACCCTCAATACGAAACTGCTTGCATCGTCCCAACTCAAAGTGGCCCGACCTATATGGTTTGGTTAGGACCTTTCTCTGCTATACCCTCAATACGAAACTGCTTGCATCGTCCCAACTCAAAGTGGTCCGACCTATATGGTTTGGTTAGGACCTTTCTCTGCAATACCATCAATACGAAACTGTTTGCATCGTCCCAACTCAAAGTGGTCCGATCTATATGGTTTGGTTAGGACCTTTCTCTGCAATACCCTCAATACGAAACTGCTTGCATCGTCCCAACTCAAAGTGGTCCGACCTATATGGTTTGGTTAGGACCTTTCTCTGCTATACCCTCAATACGAAACTGCTTGCATCGTCCCAACTCAAAGTGGTCCGACCTATATGGTTTGGTTAGGACCTTTCTCTGCAATACCCTCAATACGAAACTGCTTGCATCGTCCCAACTCAAAGTGGTCCGACCTATATGGTTTGGTTAGGACCTTTCTCTGCAAAACCCTCAATACGAAACTGCTTGCATCGTCCCAACTCAAAGTGGTCCGACCTATATGGTTTGGTTAGGACCTTTCTCTGCTATACCCTCAATACGAAACTGCTTGCATCGTCCCAACTCAAAGTGGTCCGACCTATATGGTTTGGTTAGGACCTTTCTCTGCAATACCCTCAATACGAAACTGCTTGCATCGTCCCAACTCAAAGTGGTCCGACCTATATGGTTTGGTTAGGACCTTTCTCTGCTATACCCTCAATACGAAACTGCTTGCATCGTCCCAACTCAAAGTGGTCCGACCTATATGGTTTGGTTAGGACCTTTCTCTGCAATACCCTCAATACGAAACTGCTTGCATCGTCCCAACTCAAAGTGGTCCGACCTATATGGTTTGGTTAGGACCTTTCTCTGCAATACCCTCAATACGAAACTGCTTGCATCGTCCCAACTCAAAGTGGTCCGACCTATATGGTTTGGTTAGGACCTTTCTCTGCAATACCCTCAATACGAAACTGCTTGCATCGTCCCAACTCAAAGTGGTCCGACCTATATGGTTTGGTTAGGACCTTTCTCTGCAATACCCTCAATACGAAACTGCTTGCATCGTCCCAACTCAAAGTGGTCCGACCTATATGGGTTGGTTAGGACCTTTCTCTGCAATACCCTCAATACGAAACTGCTTGCATCGTCCCAACTCAAAGTGGTCCGACCTATATGGTTTGGTTAGGACCTTTCTCTGCAATACCCTCAATACGAAACTGCTTGCATCGTCCCAACTCAAAGTGGTCCGACCTATATGGTTTGGTTAGGACCTTTCTCTGCAATACCCTTAATACGAAACTGCTTGCATCGTCCCAACTCAAAGTGGTCCGACCTATATGGTTTGGTTAGGACCTTTCTCTCCTATACCCTCAATACGAAACTGCTTGCATCGTCCCAACTCAAAGTGGTCCGACCTATATGGTTTGGTTATGACCTTTCTCTGCTTTACCCTCAATACGAAACTGCTTGCATCGTCCCAACTCAAAGTGGTCCGACCTATATGGTTTGGTTAGGACCTTTCTCTGCTATACCCTCAATACGAAACTGCTTGCATCGTCCCAACTCAAAGTGGTCCGACCTATATGGTTTGGTTAGGACCTTTCTCTCCTATACCCTCAATACGAAACTGCTTGCATCGTCCCAACTCAAAGTGGTCCGACCTATATGGTTTGATTAGGACCTTTCTCTGCAATACCCTCAATACGAAACTGTTTGCATCGTCCCAACTCAAAGTGGCCCGACCTATATGGTTTGGTTAGGACCTTTCTCTCCTATACCCTCAATACGAAACTGCTTGCATCGTCCCAACTCAAAGTGGTCCGACCTATATGGTTTGGTTAGGACCTTTCTCTCCTATACCCTCAATACGAAACTGCTTGCATCGTCCCAACTCAAAGTGGTCCGACCTATATGGTTTGGTTATGACCTTTCTCTGCTTTACCCTCAATACGAAACTGCTTGCATCGTCCCAACTCAAAGTGGTCCGACCTATATGGTTTGGTTAGGACCTTTCTCTGCTATACCCTCAATACGAAACTGCTTGCATCGTCCCAACTCAAAGTGGTCCGACCTATATGGTTTGGTTAGGACCTTTCTCTCCTATACCCTCAATACGAAACTGCTTGCATCGTCCCAACTCAAAGTGGTCCGACCTATATGGTTTGATTAGGACCTTTCTCTGCAATACCCTCAATACGAAACTGTTTGCATCGTCCCAACTCAAAGTGGCCCGACCTATATGGTTTGGTTAGGACCTTTCTCTCCTATACCCTCAATACGAAACTGCTTGCATCGTCCCAACTCAAAGTGGTCCGACCTATATGGTTTGGTTAGGACCTTTCTCTGCAATACCCTCAATACGAAACTGCTTGCATCGTCCCAACTCAAAGTGGTCCGACCTATATGGTTTGGTTAGGACCTTTCTCTGCTATACCCTCAATACGAAACTGCTTGCATCGTCCCAACTCAAAGTGGTCCGACCTATATGGTTTGGTTAGGACCTTTCTCTGCTATACCCTCAATACGAAACTGCTTGCATCGTCCCAACTCAAAGTGGCCCGACCTATATGGTTTGGTTAGGACCTTTCTCTCCTATACCCTCAATACGAAACTGCTTGCATCGTCCCAACTCAAAGTGGTCCGACCTATATGGTTTGGTTAGGACCTTTCTCTGCAATACCCTCAATACGAAACTGCTTGCATCGTCCCAACTCAAAGTGGTCCGACCTATATGGTTTGGTTAGGACCTTTCTCTGCTATACCCTCAATACGAAACTGCTTGCATCGTCCCAACTCAAAGTGGTCCGACCTATATGGTTTGGTTAGGACCTTTCTCTGCTATACCCTCAATACGAAACTGCTTGCATCGTCCCAACTCAAAGTGGCCCGACCTATATGGTTTGGTTAGGACCTTTCTCTCCTATACCCTCAATACGAAACTGCTTGCATCGTCCCAACTCAAAGTGGTCCGACCTATATGGTTTGGTTAGGACCTTTCTCTGCAATACCCTCAATACGAAACTGCTTGCATCGTCCCAACTCAAAGTGGTCCGACCTATATGGTTTGGTTAGGACCTTTCTCTGCTATACCCTCAATACGAAACTGCTTGCATCGTCCCAACTCAAAGTGGTCCGACCTATATGGTTTGGTTAGGACCTTTCTCTGCTATACCCTCAATACGAAACTGCTTGCATCGTCCCAACTCAAAGTGGTCCGACCTATATGATTTGGTTAGGACCTTTCTCTGCAATACCCTCAATACGAAACTGCTTGCATCGTCCCAACTCAAAGTGGTCCGACCTATATGGTTTGGTTAGGACCTTTCTCTGCAATACCCTCAATACGAAACTGTTTGCATCGTCCCAACTCAAAGTGGTCCGACCTATATGGTTTGGTTAGGACCTTTCTCTGCTATACCCTCAATACGAAACTGCTTGCATCGTCCCAACTCAAAGTGGTCCGACCTATATGGTTTGGTTAGGACCTTTCTCTCCTATACCCTCAATACGAAACTGCTTGCATCGTCCCAACTCAAAGTGGCCCGACCTATATGGTTTGGTTAGGACCTTTCTCTGCTATACCCTCAATACGAAACTGCTTGCATCGTCCCAACTCAAAGTGGTCCGACCTATATGGTTTGGTTAGGACCTTTCTCTCCTATACCCTCAATACGAAACTGCTTGCATCGTCCCAACTCAAAGTGGTCCGACCTATATGGTTTGGTTAGGACCTTTCTCTGCAATACCCTCAATACGAAACTGTTTGCATCGTCCCAACTCAAAGTGGCCCGACCTATATGGTTTGGTTAGGACCTTTCTCTCCTATACCCTCAATACGAAACTGCTTGCATCGTCCCAACTCAAAGTGGTCCGACCTATATGGTTTGGTTAGGACATTTCTCTGCAATACCCTCAATACGAAACTGCTTGCATCGTCCCAACTCAAAGTGGTCCGACCTATATGGTTTGGTTAGGACCTTTCTCTGCTATACCCTCAATACGAAACTGCTTGCATCGTCCCAACTCAAAGTGGTCCGACCTATATGGTTTGGTTAGGACCTTTCTCTGCTATACCCTCAATACGAAACTGTTTACATCGTCCCAACTCAAAGTGGTCCGACCTATATGATTTGGTTAGGACCTTTCTCTGCAATACCCTCAATACGAAACTGCTTGCATCGTCCCAACTCAAAGTGGTCCGACCTATATGGTTTGGTTAGGACCTTTCTCTGCTATACCCTCAATACGAAACTGCTTGCATCGTCCCAACTCAAAGTGGTCCGACCTATATGGTTTGGTTAGGACCTTTCTCTCCTATACCCTCAATACGAAACTGCTTGCATCGTCCCAACTCAAAGTGGTCCGACCTATATGGTTTGGTTAGGACCTTTCTCTGCAATACCCTCAATACGAAACTGCTTGCATCGTCCCAACTCAAAGTGGTCCGACCTATATGGTTTGGTTAGGACCTTTCTCTCCTATACCCTCAATACGAAACTGCTTGCATCGTCCCAACTCAAAGTGGTCCGACCTATATGGTTTGGTTAGGACCTTTCTCTCCTATACCCTCAATACGAAACTGCTTGCATCGTCCCAACTCAAAGTGGTCCGACCTATATGGTTTGGTTAGGACCTTTCTCTGCAATACCCTCAATACGAAACTGCTTGCATCGTCCCAACTCAAAGTGGTCCGACCTATATGGTTTGGTTAGGACCTTTCTCAATGGACCTTTCTCTGCTATACCCTCCATAAACAATTTCAGCAGACAAATCCTTACAATGATCAATGATCTGGGCTGGGGTTGGGTTAGTGTCTGGGCTGGGGTTGGGTTAGTGTCTTGGCTGGGGTTGGGGTTAGTGTCTGGGCTGGGGTTGGGGTTAGTGTCTGGGCTGGGGTTGGGTTAGTGTTTAGGTTGGGGTTTGGGGATAATAGATGGGGGAATCCTTACATTTCATTGTTTTGTTGAGATGGTGTGTGAGTTGTTTTGCTCTGGGTTTTTCTGGCTGCAAACTTTTGATGTTTAAATTATTCATTGTAAATTGGATGTTGTGTGCTTTTTTTCTGAATGTTTAACCTAGCATGATATAAAGTCTGTGAGGAATATATATATATATATATATCTTATCAGGTTACCTGTGATCATGCCACGGAACGTTCACAATACCAGTATTCTCGATCACTTTGATTCACTTAGACGCGGCATCAACCTCTACGTTTTCAGTGAAAAGTGATGAATACGCATTACGCACTACGCACTACGCACTACGGACACATGGAATGCCAACCCTAGGCCTTACTGGTGATATCTTGAACAGTCAAAGCAGACACTCAATCACCCAAAACGTCGGCAATATATTAAGTGACTCGTAGATAATAAAATGTATAGTTCCTTATATCAGTAAGCGACACAATGGTGTCGACACTGTACACAAAAAACAGTCACAGTGCATTAAATTCTTTTAAATCCACTTTCAACGGTAACCTATTTGAGTGGCGTTTTAGAAGTTGGAATGACAAATTAGGAATGACAAATGAAAAGTAATAAAGTACATTTACTCTTTTCATTAAGTTGTTTTTACTGTGTATTGTATTATTTACTTAAATATATCGACTGCTTAGAACCAGAAGGGCTTATCTCACAAAACCATACTAAGCGACAAATCGACTTTTGAGTACCTCTATGTACGAAAAACATTGTACTTGTTTGACAATATCCTTGTTCTTTTAATATTGCATTGAGCAAACAATTAAGGTACATGTAAGGGGGGGGGGGGGGTTGAAGAAAAATTGCAAGACAGTGAAATGTCAGTGATATAGCTTGCCTAATAATGATTGCAGTAATCTGTATATATAAGGAGCTATAAATTTGCCCCTTATTTGAATATCATTTTTTTTCTGAAATTGTTGAAAGAGAAAACTGATATTTTAATCAGACTATATTTATCTATTTCTAGGGTGACAGTAAGCCCTGCTTCCGTGTAGATGATATCAAACAGATATCAGCTTCTGTTCTGAATACAGGTTCATGTGATGACTTGGACTTGAGAGCTATTCATCCGCTTAAAAAGAACAAACAATAGTTTACATATTTACATTTGATGTACATATCAATTGAATAAAATCTATATAATTCAATTTGGCCTAAATTCTTCTTCCATATATTTATTTCCCTAGCTATGTCACAATTTAACTTTGATTCCATTACCTATTAGCAATCGATGAATATTATAAAAAAATAAAAAAACAATCTATGAATATATCACAGAACATTCACATGTACAGGAATGACACCTTTGAGTCTCTGATTTGCTTCCAACCTATGAAATGTTTGAAAAGTGAAAATTACCCAAGTTATGAGAAACAAGTTTTTTTCCATGTGCACATGACTTGATTCTTCAGAAATAAAGAGAATTCATTTAAAAATATGTTTTCCTGGAAAGCTTTTTTTTCAATGCATTTTTGATAACTATTTAAAACTAAACATCTCAAAGTTCTCATCAACATTATATTAAAGTGGGATTTTGTTTCCTTTTTTCATGTTTTATTATCATTGAGTTTGTTAGGTAATATATATTCTCTTCAACATATCTTACCTCTCAAGTTATTTTCAAGCCCTACTGGTATGTTTTGAATATGTGATTTTTCAATATTTACCAAGTCAAATAATTTCATAAGAAATGAATCTTCAAAGTATTTATAAACATACATGTCTGAAACAAACACTTGTGACAGTTATCAAACATGGTCTAGGGGAGACAACTTGCTGCCCTGTGCCTTTGGCCCTTTGGGGGCGTGGTTAACAGTCAAGTGATGTTGATGTGGGTCTGTTTATTCATATTTCAAACTTCTTTGTAATTTAGAAATGAGTGTTACTGATTCAAATAAGCTTGAATAGGCTTGAGATATTTAAGAAGCCTAAACATACAACTACACCATGTTCTCGCCATATTTTTTGCGCGAAATAAATCGTGCCATCTCGTAAAGGGGGCGGAGCTTACACGATGAAGGGCCGTCAGTCAAGTTTGACGGCCGGTTTGGGTTTGGATACATGTATTACTGAGGACACGGGAAGCTTATTTTTCCGTTTAAAGTAAGACTATTAAATCCAAATAAAATACAAAATGATTTTAAAATTTCTTTTTAAAACTTGTACGATATAAGTGTTATGTAAATTTGTTTTATTTTAGTAAAACGAGGTGATAACTGTTTTTTTTTAGATTTAATTTTTTTCACATTTGTGTGAAAAATACTTTGGATTTTATACATTTTCACTTGACACTTATTTCAATTAATGATTTGTTTCTGCTTTAGGTGTCTATAATACTAAAAACTTTGCTTATAATAATTGTTTTGTACGCTATTTCAACGCAGTTATGATAATCAAAGTTCACAACCAATGCGACCAAACAGTAATGGCGAAATTTGCCGTAACACCGTTCCGATCGAATTACCTGATATTGTATGAAGTGGGCGTCATATATTTCACTTGAAACATCAAAAGAAAACTATATCAAATGAATGCCTGTGAATTCATTTTTGCCAATCTTTGATTATGGATATATTTTGTCCATTATGTAATGATCAGTTGATACTTGTGTACGTCGTTGCAAATAGTCACTTGTTTTCAGTTTCCATCTCCCCGAAAACAGTTGTCGTTTGAAGTCTGACTAATGCAATAGTAATTTCCGTGCTTATGTATCTGAAATTTACATCTCGGTGGTTGGCCCAGTATCCATTTGTCATGAAAACAAACGATCGACTGCTATATGCATAGTTCATTTTCCGAGCATTGTTTGTCAATGACGTCACAAGAAACAATGTTCAACAAATTGGTTACAAAAAGATAACTTGTAGTAGTTCCGGATCTAGTAGGTGCATGCAGGAAGTAAACACACCACTGTGATCACTGAAATTTTTTCTCTCGAAAAGTGTAAAATAATTTACATGTTATACAAATGGAAACTTTTTCCAAGCAATGGAGGGTCAGGATACCAACATGTAGTTGACCGCATTTACCGTAAAAACACGGTCTCTCTGTTTGACAGCATCGACAGTCGTCATTCACCTAAATGGTTACAGATTTTTATATCTGTCATTAACAAATTCAACTGTGAACAAGTGTGTGTAATTTGGCGATTTAATGTCACCGGACAAAAAAGATACAGCTGAATTACGAAAATGTATCAATTTTCGTTGACGTCACATAAATTTATCTGGCACGGGGTAAGCGGCAACGTTATTTTTATGAAGCACTAAGGGGGTTAAAGTTTGGAGTTGTCTATAAAATCAGTATATGCATGTACAATTCTTTTTGTAAGTCCATGATGCACAACACATGCCTCTCAACATTCACACTGAATACTGGCGCATAATTTTCAAATGTGAAGTAATTAGACCCTCATTAGGAGATATGCCCTTCTGGTTCTGAGGCACTTTTTCTTGTATGTTTCAAGTATCAAATTCTGTTGATTTTTTTCATTATATATGTCACTGTTTTACTGATCTGAAAACACATGAAAATAACTCAAACAATTTATTTAGACAAGTGTGGCAGGAGTGTTCATTGACTCAACTCCTCCTTGAACCATTTAATATTTCATGCAGTTATTCCAATAAGGGATGTTTTTTAAAGTAACATATATTGCAAATGTTTGACTTTAATCAATTAACCTGTGTATGTAAAGTTCATTTAAACATAATTTTGCTGATATATGAGATAAGCCCTTTTTGTGCTTAAGATGATTGACCCTTTTTGTAGAACCAGAAGGGCTTAACCCTTATAGTGCCCCAGGACCATATATGTGCCCCTCCCCCCAAACTCCCCATAATGCCGCAGGACCATACATGGTCCCTAGCCATAACCCAATATACAGCCTGGGCTGTTGAAAAAATCCTGCACCGATTCAAGTTGACAGTCATTTTTTTAGAATCTATATAAACATAGCTTCAATTTGGTACCACGTTTGCAATATAGAACACAATATTAACAGAGATATCATGCTTTTCACTAAATAATTCTATCGAGACACATATGGTCCCTGGGCATGGCCATTGGGGGTAGTTTTCTACAATGCAAATGAACAATTATATCAATCAATTAAAGTTCACACCTATTTTTAAATAATCTCCATAACAAAGTCATCAATGTGATACCACTTTTACACTATTTGGCCAGATATTGACAGAGATATTAAGTTTTTAACAAAATACAATGATAAGGACACATATGGTCCATGACCATGGCCGATAGGGGTTAATCCTCTTCAATGCATGGGTAAAAATATCTCAACCAATTCTAACTGAAACCCACATTTTCAGAATCACTGTCAAATTAGATTTAATTTGATACCACTTTTGTACTACAAAACCTGATATTAACAGAGAAATTTGGTTTTATAAAAATACCTATTTGGGACACATATGGTCCTTGGGCATGGCCGATGGGGTTAATTTTCTCAAATACTAGTGTAAATAATTCACCAGCATAACAGACAAAATTTAATGAAACAGGAAAAATCCCAAGTATTACCAAAATCTACAGTATCTCTAGTTTTGAAATCACATATTGACAATGGAAAATGCATTCTAATAATTAATGAACCGACTTAATTAATTATTACTTTTGATTTGGTAAAAATGGCCATCATTCCTTGACTAAGGAAAATTACTATGATCCATTACTTGCTCCTAGATTTCTTTTTCAAATGTAAATTCTTGACAAAACATGCTATATGGGTACTGAAATCGATATCATACACGAATATGGTAATCAATTAGCAATAATATGCAGCAGACCTTTCCAGAAGTATTTGGCAAACCAGCATACGTAACTGCCAGCTCTTGAATGGAAATAAACAAAATGGCCAGTCAAACTGGCAGCGGACAGAGTACATCTGATTCTAATTTGGATATTTTGTTACACCCACGATGTTTCGAGAAATGTAATGACTGATAAACAGTTGATAAACGATGTACAGGTCATGCGTTTCATTTGAATTATCGTAAATCCAAAAATTGCGGGGCCGCATAGTAAAACAGTCCAACACTTCGGGTCACAGACACATCTGATCGGTACAAAAAAGTTTCAAAACGATTCGCGACCTGACAGCCCATTTACATCGAACAAATAAGTAACGTTACCTGAAAATATCATCGAAAGATAGCATTTTAATTTTTGTTTATGTATGAGTCCATGTTTTCATGATTTGATGAGTGCAAGATTGCAAAACGTATAATTTTAAAATGAAGTACACGTTGCATTGCGCGGCTGTTTTGTTGACAGAATGGCGGTGACATTGTAGATACCACTTTCGTGAGATCTTATTTCTATTAGCTAATTTGGTACGGACGTCTGTTGGTTTTAGTGAAACGAAAGAGTACATCACATTACCATTTTGATATTTGTGTTTGCCTCGAAATGTGCTAAATATAGAATAAAATTTAACGGATTGCAAAAGTCATTTCCATAGCGTTAATTACTCTGGATAAATATATTTTAACCATGATTTTTTTCCTATGAAAATAACAATCATTATGTCAAAATAGTGTCATTCATACGTCATTGTCATATATTTTTTATTTCAAACTTTGAGGATGATTTTAATCGATTTATTTGAGGAATAAACAAGCCAAGGATTACGAGAGTTTGTTTCAACTTCAAATCGAACCTTCATTCTGGCGCGGAACAATCACCTGTCGTCTGGTGAACAGCACGAGACACGCGAGTCGTGACGTCTTCGCATGTTCTGCCGTCATATCCGGTCTACTTTGCTCGTGACCATTAGCGCTATTTATAGTACGGGAAATCCCTTGTTGCCGAAATAAAAAAAATATTTTAAAAATCCTTTTGATTACAATGACAGTGACCTTGGCAATAATTGAATTTGACATTTTCTTATATTAATCAAAGCCATATATATATCTTAATTAATATGATACGCTTACAATAATACTGAACAGGAATAAAATGAAGTGGCATTCTGGAAATTATGTCTGAAATTTATCAGATGGAAAGTGATTATACAGTATTCCTTAAATCTTTCAAATGAAAAAAAAAACCCAGTGATCAGGGCGCATGTTTTCAATTTATAAGGGCCATCGCACATTTCCTATTGTAGACCTATAATAAATATCAACATGCATGTTTATTGAAAAAAAATACATTAATATAAAAAAATTCTGTATACATCCTCGATTTTTATTATATTTCATTCTATTTTCTCTATTAATTCAATCCCATTTTAACAATCTATTTTTTTTCATTTGAATTATTTCGTCCAACTGATAAAGAGTTTTTACGATATTTTAATTTAAGAATTATGCAAAATTAAGGGGTATCTAGTCACTATATGATTTTTAAATTGATTAATTTCTTGAAATATATTAAGAACATAGTTTTTTTATTTGTCATTGATTGTGAATTTATGAATGAATCCCTGGATGCAATACAACATCTGATATAATAGAGAATGTGAAACAAATTGTGTGCTTATAAAAGTTTGATCAAAAAACAAAAAGTTACTGGTCTATTCACCAATATATGATCTCAAATTTGAAACCCATTGTTCGCTGAGCTAGGGGCGTGGCCAGTAACAGACGACGCTGAAGAGCGTCAATGTTGGCTTTCGAAAACCTTGATAGAGATGAAGAACATTATAGATAAAAGTGTTGATTGATAAATTTTAGGCACCCGAGAAATTTAAAGAGTAAACACTGAAGTACGACAACCTTCCCACCATATTTAATGCGCGAATTTCATCGTGCATAAAGCCGCGAGTGGACGACCCGTCAATCAATTAAGTCGGCCGTTTTCGGGAAGCAGGCCTGTTTTATCTTTAAATATTTCATTTTCTTCCATGTCAAGTAAAGACATTATATCCAGTTGATCGTATATAAAGTTTGCAACCTTCCTTTGTGTTATTCAGGGTATATTATAGTTAGATTTGTTATTAAATCTAATTTTGATTTTGATGATTTTTTTAACCAAGCTGGTGTTTTCCTTTTTTTGTTTTAACTCGAGAGTATAGTTTGATATACGTCTGGCAGTGACCAAATTTGCTTGATATGTTATGGATTTATTGAAGGTTATATTATATATATGTTTACCACAATTTAAACTGTGATTGAGATTGAAAATACATGCTAATGTTAAATCTATGTGGAAAAGGAATTCTGCCAATTACGCAATACCAAAACTGCCGTGATGTGTTCTCGCTATTTTTTCGCGCTTTTGTCTGATCGATCGTTTTGAATTTTCTGTTAGAACATACATGGAAAACTGTTCCAATAGTTTGCTTATGAATTCTAATTTGATAATCTGTACTTTTTCATCGTTTTAGTTTATTGTACAACAATATATATTGAGTTGTTTATGCGTTTGCAAAAATGCGACTCAAATCATGATTCTGTCTGCTTGAAACTGCTTTTGTTTTCGACCTTGTGATAGCAACATAATTTCAGCTCTAATGTTTCCGAAAGTTATATCATTTTCAAGATCGAATCCATAACTTTCTGTGAATGGAAATTCAGTCATGTGCACCGGCTGTGGAAAAATTGCAAGGACTTTGCGTGCACCGTACATTTTCTGCACTTAGTTTGTCTATGACGTCACGGCGAACAATGTTCAACAAATGAAAACAAAAAGATAACTTGTATTATTTCGTGAACAATCGGTCGCATGTAGGAAGTAAACACATCAACGTGATCACTGAAATCCGCTTTCTTGATAAATGACAATTTAATTAATTTGTAGATAACGGCAATTTAATTACAATCGATGAAACAAGGGTATGCTAACGACCCTCGGCTGAACATTTGCATGAAAAACGTCTCTGAAGTTTATAATTAGATTAAATGCATTTTTATTGTTGTCACTTATGATTTAAAATTACATTGATTGAATGGTAAACAACTCAGCTTTCTGCACTTAAAATTTCATGAATTTCCGAACATAGATAACGCCTCAGGGACATTTTTTGTCAACGTTGACCAAAATCTCGAGTTTACTCCAAAAGTTAGCGGCACTGCGTGAGCGCATAGCGTCAAAGGCCGGGCACTATAAGGGTTAAATCACATTCTCAACATTAAAAAATCAGTGTTCCAGATACTAGATGCTATGATAATGTATTTTATTATGTGAGCGTAATTTTCCGGCAATCCGATTGGTCGAGAACCGGCCACGTGACAGTCGACAGAAAGTGATATTGACTTGACCCCCGTGACCCCGAGTCCGACCAAAAGTGATATTGAATTGAGTTACTAAAAATAGAGCCGATGACATCAAACCGTTGTTTCATGACGTCATGCTATTGTTATCATGACGTCATCAACCGGTCTTCGCAAACAATCGAGCCGAAAGGCCGCTCATACCTTTAGTTTTCTATTTCTTTTTCGTGTTTTAACCGAGACATAATAAAACAATTATGGACTGGTGAGTTGGGTCAATACCTGTTTTTATAGACCCGATGAAAACAATATCGACCTCGGACTTCGTATTGTATGTATTGTACTTCATGTATTGATACTGTAGGGGAGTTCTGCCACACTCACCCAGAGCCATGTTGTTATTAGTGTTCTTATTGAGTCTTAGATATTTTCTACAAAATTTCTGTTGAACTTGTTCAATTGTTTTACAAAAATGAATTCCCCATATTTCTGCACCATAGCATAATATAGGAGTTATCATGCTGTCAAATATCTTAAATAGTTTATTTATATCTAAATGTCCAAATGCTTGTTGAAATCTGTGGAGTGAAAATATGGCTTTATATTAGTGGCTTGTGCTGCTTGAGGTGATTGAGATTTTGTCCAAGATAATTTTGATGTGAAAAGTGTTCCTAGGTTTTTATATGAGTTCACAGTTTCAATTTTTTTATCTTTAAAATACCACTTTTCTGAGTTCCTTAAAGGACCTCCCTTCCTGGAAACAACTATTTTAGTTTTGTTGAGGTTCAACTTCATACCTACATTTATTTTCTTTTGTAACTGATTTACTGAATCTGACACAGTTGAAACATCATCTGCATACATTAGTCCAAAAATATCTGGAGAGTCAGTTCTTATGAATATTCCTCTTCCACCTTTTCTTCCATTTTAGTTATTAGTTGGTTAATGAAGATTATAAAGATCTGGGGACTTAATGTACATCCTTGACGGGTTTCAATATTACAATTAAAACATGTTGACAAACCGTGATCAGTCCTGATACAAGCTGATAAGTTGGAATACATGGATACAATAAAGTTGAGGAGTTGACCACTCATCCCAATTTGTTGAAGGCTTCTGAAAAGTACACTATGGTTTATGCAGTCAAATGCCTTAGAAAAGTCAATAAAGAGGACATAAAATCTACCTTTCTTCTTCAGTAAGTATTTCTGAATCATGGCTTGAAGTGTAAATATATGATCAATAGTTGAGTAATTATGCCTAAATCCTGCTTGAGACTCTGATATAGTGTTATTATCATCGCACCACTGTTTGGGCTTGTTATTAATCACAATTGTTAAGACTTTGCACAGAGAATCAATGAGAGATATTCCTCTATAGTTATTTGGGTCAGCTAAACTTCCAGACTAATGGAGAGGGCATATTACACTCTTTCCCCAGGCCGGGGGGAATGACTGCTGTGTTAACATCTTATTGAACAGTTTTGTCAAAAGAGGGGTTATATAATCTCTGGTTGATATAAAATATTCATTCACTAGTCCATCCGGTCCAGGTGATTTATTGTGTTTAAGATTCTTTATGCATTGGTGAACTTCCTCTTCTGCAAAATGCCTATTCAAATAATCATTATCCATGTTACTAGGGTCATTTGACTTATCTGTACACACATTATAAGAGTCAGTATTACTTTCAGGTGTGGTTTGGCTCAATAAGTTGTGAAAATGATCATACCACTCTCTAGTAGTCAGTATTACTTTCAGGTGTGGTTTGGCTCAATAAGTTGTGAAAATGATCATACCACTCTCTAGTAGTCAGTATTACTTTCAGGTGTGGTTTGGCTCAATAAGTTGTGAAAATGATCATACCACTCTCTAGTAGAAACATGTTGGGTTGATGAAAATGATCATACCACTCTCTAGTAGAAACATGCTGGGTTGATGAAAAGGATCATACCACTCTCTAGTAGAAACATGTTGGGTTGATGAAAATGATCATACCACTCTCTAGTAGAAACATGCTGGGTTGATGAAACTGATCATACCACTCTCTAGTAGAAACATGTTGGGTTGATGAAAATGATCATACCACTCTCTAGTAGAAACATGTTGGGTTGATGAAAATGATCATACCACTCTCTAGTAGAAACATGTTGGGTTGATGAAACTGATCATACCACTCTCTAGTAGAAACATGTTGGGTTGATGAAACTGATCATACCACTCTCTAGTAGAAACATGTTGGGTTGATGAAAATGCTCATACCACTCTCTAGTAGAAACATGTTGGGTTGATGAAAATGATCATACCACTCTCTAGTAGAAACATGTTGGGTTGATGAAAATGATCATACCACTCTCTAGTAGAAACATGTTGGGTTGATGAAACTGATCATACCACTCTCTAGTAGAAACATGTTGGGTTGATGAAACTGATCATACCACTCTCTAGTAGAAACATGCTGGGTTGATGAAACTGATCATACCACTCTCTAGTAGAAACATGTTGGGTTGATGAAAATGATCATACCACTCTCTAGTAGAAACATGTTGGGTTGATGAAAATGATCATACCACTCTCTAGTAGAAACATGTTGGGTTGATGAAAATGATCATACCACTCTCTAGTAGAAACATGCTGGGTTGATGAAAATGATCATACCACTCTCTAGTAGAAACATGTTGGGTTGATGAAAATGATCATACCACTCTCTAGTAGAAACATGTTGGGTTGATGAAAATGATCATACCACTCTCTAGTAGAAACATGCTGGGTTGATGAAACTGATCATACCACTCTCTAGTAGAAACATGTTGGGTTGATGAAAATGATCATACCACTCTCTAGTAGAAACGTGTTGAGTTGATGAAAATGATCATACCACTCTCTAGTAGAAACATGTTGGGTTGATGAAACGAAACGAAGAGATCTCTACCCTAAGAGATGGTGCCTGGACAGCTGAATCCCGGGAACTGATTCAGTCAGTTCCGACCTTCACGACCAAGAAGGATGCTCTATACAGAGGAAGACGAAAGACCATGCCCGAATTGCCCAAGCACCGTCGAGATCTCGTCATCCCCGACGCCTACAGTACGACGGAAACTGGAGAACAATTTCTGATGATAGATGACGGCGTCGACAATAGGATCCTCGGTTTCAGCACCCCTAACAACCTGGATCATCTTTGTGCAGCTTCGACGATGTATGGCGACGGGACCTTCTATGTGACACCTGTTATATTCTACCAACTGTACACACTACACGCCATGGTTGGTCAGAAGATGACACCTCTGGTCCTCCTGTTGCTGCCGGACAAGAAGAAGCAAACCTACGAGAGAGCTTTTGGTCTCTTGAAGCAAAAGGCAGCAGACCTTGGATATCAGCTTGATCCACAAACCATCCAGGTATGCAATAAATCAATATTGTAAGATAATATATTAATAAAGCACTTGGTTCATGCAAATTAGATACTGTATATATACATATATACTCCCTGAAGATTACAATGAAACTAGTAGGAGTCTATTGGTGTTGTGTGTTTTTTAACTTTTGAATATATTTGACTGTATACCAGACCAACTCAAATGTTTCTGATATACATATATATATACAGTAATATAATATATCTACATTTTCTCAATTTTTCAGATGGACTTCGAAGTGGCAGCGAGAAGTGCATCAAGGACCGTGTTCCCGACATCAGAGTGAAAGGGTTGTTTCTTTCACTTTACACGGTGTGTTTGGCGGAGGACCCAACAACTCGACCTGCAGGTAGACTACCGAGAGGATGCTGAAGTGGCGAGATTCGTCAGGAGATGTGCTGTCTTGCCACTCGTGCCTACCCACTTGGTAAATACATTCTTATTTTCATTACATTTTGAAATCATTTTTAAATATTTAGATGAATATATAAAGAATAATAAACGCCGATTTCCTCCTATATTAATATCTATATTAATATATGTCAACATGTACGTCTAAAAATGCATATGTAATCTGATATTAATGCTCTCAAAATAAAATCACGTAAATATTTATTCTTCTTTTGTTTCAGATTGACACTGTCTGGCTCCAGACAATGGCCGATATGCCAAATGATGCCAGATACACACAGCTGGCGGACTACATGACCATCAACTGGCTCGACGGGGACCTGGCTCTCCACCTGTGGAACCATCACGACACCGATGGACCAAGAACAAACAACCATTTGGAGGGGTGGCACGGGCGCATCAAGAAGCTAATCTGCAAAGCCCACCCCAATATATACGAACTCCTGACATTCCTTCTTGATGAGCAAAAGAAGAATGAACTGAACATGGTCCAGTACGAGGCTGGGCAGAGGCTCCCTCCAAAGAAAAAGAAGTACGAAGACATGAAGAGGCGATTCCTAGCCCTACGCGACAGACTGACAAGAAATGAGATTGATGTGATCAACTTTGCAGACGCCTCGTCCTACTTGTTGAAATTGTAAATGTTGTTATCTCTATTAAACTGTATTACTTACGTCATATCATGTTTCGTTTTCATATTTCGTTTATAAACTCTCACACACTTTTTCACACACCTGATCCCTTAGAATAACAGATTAAGGCTATTGTTCTCCGAATTCACCATCGATTGAAGTGGACCTCAAATTTCCCCCCTATGTTATTACACGCATCAAAAGGTCGCCTTAACGCGTCTGAACCTACAAGGCTCCTCATTGTGTAGGGCCTACTAGTTAAAGTGACTGTCCTATGACAGTCAGTCCGCCATTTTGGATTTGTTTTGAGAATTCATGAAAGATACCAGCTAAACAATAATATTGAAATAAACTATATGTAGTGATGTGATCTCAGAACATTTAATAACTTCAATTCATTAATGCTGTAGCTAGGGTTTTCATACTCTTGGCACCGATAAATGTCCCCACTTGTCATTGTTGGTTTTGTTTAGGCTCTTCTGTATCAAATTGTCGAATCTAAATCGACCAACATGTTTCCCTCAGTGACATGATTCAACGGGGTTGTGTTATGAATATAACATATTTATGTACACTGTAATGCCCGAGCGAATTTCGTTTCCCCCAAAATACCCTGATAGAACAGTCCCTTTAAATAACTGTTTATCATCATCACCATCACCATCACCATCACCATCACCATCACCATCACCATCACCACCATCACCATCACCATCACCATCACCATCACCATCCCCATCATCATCATCATCATCATCATCACCATCATCATGTCCCTTTAAATAACTGTTTATCATCATCCTCATCATCATGATGTCCCTTTAAATAACTGTTTAACCTTAGCGATAGATATATATATCAATATTAATACAAGATTTTTGGAATAATGTGATCATTTTATTCCTATTAAGTGGTCAAACAATGATAATATGTCTCTCGCTCCAAAAGTCACGTGACTAATCAGAACAAATGTCTTCGCTGCCGACTTTTGGCCTATTTTCGGTCGGCAACGGCTCGTAGCTCAGTGAAATGGGGGCATTAAACTTTACACCCAATACAATAGCCATGAATCGAGTCCCGATTTGAGTAGGCTGCATCTTTCTACGCCAAGCTTCACACGCCAGTTTCCGACCTGTCAGTTTTATGCTATACTGCAGACCCTTGAATTTACTGTGCTTGCTCTCTAGCATACTATGAGAGAAATCAATAGTCCAATCAGAAAGTAACTGGAGGATGCTAACAATCGCTTGTAGGGGCGCTGATATCAGCACAGAAAACTCAAGGGTCCGCAGCAAGGCATAAAAGTGACAGTTCGGAAACTGGCGTTTTAGGCTTTGCTTAGGAAGACGGGTAGGCTGTGGATAAGCAATTCTTGCGAGGTTCAGGTACGGCAAATTCTCTTCGTGTCCCGATAATAATAATTTGGTTCAACGTACAATTTGGAAGGAGATAACGTTGGACATGTCCAAAGCTCAAACAACTTTTGAAGATAAGAAAATAAGCAACAAATACCGGATTGTATAATAAGCCGTAAACTTTATTCAAGGCCTATACATGATCTATCAGAGTTGACGGTTAACAATGACAGCAACCAAGAAGAGATATCATTTGATTAGTTAAGGGGAAACTTAAGTGTCAAACCTATGGTTTGCCTGTCATGATTATACACATATAAAATATACACAATATTCACATTTGTTTTACAAGAAATTGGTTAAGTATTAGACAAACACTGTAATCACAGGCAATGAAAAGACTCACATTTTCAAGATGTGGCCATGCTACGGAGCGTTCAGAATATCAGTATTCTCGATCACTTAGTTTCACTTAGACGTGGATTCAACCTCTACTTTTTCAGTGTAAAGTGTTGAATACGCATTACGCATTACGCATTGTGCACTACGCATTAGCCACTGCGGACACATGGAATGCCGACCTTAGGCCTTACTGGTAATACCTTGAACAATCAGAGCAGACACTCAAATCATCCCAAACGTCGGCAATATAAGTGACTCGTAGATCATACAATGTATAGTTCCTTATATCAGTAAGAGACACAATGGTGTCGACACTGTACACAAAAAACAGTCACATTGCATTAAATTCTTTCAAATCTCCTTTCAACTGTAACCTATTTGAGTGGCATTTAAGAAGTTGAAATGACAGAAATGAAGAGTAATAAAATACATATACTCTTTTCATTAAGTTGTTTTTACTGTGTATTGTATTATTTACTTAAATAATTATTAATAATTATTACTCTTCCTCTGCTTGAGAACGGCACATGAATCGAAACGTCGCATACAATGAACAAAGAAGTTGTCATCCATATATTCCTCTGTATTAATCTTTCACAGTTATTTATCAGTTTCGAGATAAGGGTGTATCAAAAAGGTGCCCACAGTCTTAGGTCAGCTGTTTTCAACCATCTATTTTTCTAATTTTTTTTGCAAACTAACTCTTTTTACGTCTTTTTATTGGTTAGGACACGAATCCCTTCTGTCTGAAATGATTAATCTCCCGGAAGTGACCTTGACC